>JBBPCX010064895.1:5000-13939 GCA_037974365.1 Hydrocynus forskahlii | reverse complement strand
CGGTGCTCTGTAAAATGCACTTCACATCTTCATTTTACAGAGCACCGTGGCCAGTACGGGCGGGGAGCTCAAAGTCACAAGGTGCAATTAATCAGCGTAAATTTTTTAACGCATTATATTTTTCTGCAATTCATTGATGTGCTTTGTAAATGGAAAACAAGAACGTGCTGCTTGGCCTCACGAATGGAAAGTTTACATTTAAAAACGGACAGATGTAACAGTTGATAATAGTATCATCATCTGCAATTCATGCAATAAGGAATTTTTGTATCATCGGAGAACATCACGTGTAAAATATCACCTCAACGCAAAGCGTTTAGGAGCAAACCCAGCGGTCTGCACAGTGCGATCCCAGGCTTGACCTGTCTTGTATGCAGGGGCAACAGAACCATTATATTAGGGGGTGACTTCTAAAAATCATTAGTTTCATCCCCCAACTTATCCAACTAGTGGTTTGTTTGAGTGAAACGCGAGATGCGTGCAGCATGCAGCATTTCCCCCTCACACCCATTCCACACAGTTAGCATTTGTGCATTTCTAACAAACACAGATTTCTACTTCGTGGATGCTGAGCCTATTTGATCACGTTAAATGAACTTGGATTGATCCAATTGATTTGTGGTTTATAAAAACAAAAAGATCCTGGTCTGTTTCTCCTTCTGTTTCCTTCAGGTTAACCACAGAAATATACTCACGCTTAGTGGGTAAAAATAAACTATTCAGGATAAAGGTTATCTGTGGGATTGTGTGATGTTGCCAAGAGGTGAGAGCATCTTGAATCAGTAATATGCAATATTAGTACTAAGCCACAAGAGGCTATGTGTTTTATTGTGGTCAAAGTGTGATGCTAATCAAGGAAGATTCAAAGGTATTACTGCTTTTATAAAATTATGATAAAATATATATCATGATTATATATTATACTGTTCACTTATGGGATGCTCATCTATACTTGTTCATTTAAATGTTAATAAAAAAAATATTTAGATCTCTTAGACCAAAAATCATTCCATTAAAATTAGTTTTATTTTACTGTTTATTGGTTTTCAACAGTTTTGTGCTTTTGGAATATATTCAAGGCTTTAAATGTGGCACAGCCAATCTGATTACATAACATAATTTGATTGGCAGAGCAGATTGTATGTTATAGGATAAACCCGATTAATGCTGCCCAAATTCTGGCTTTACTCAGGTGGCGTCTGAGTTCTGAAGCACTTGTGCTGTGAATAACAAGTGGTCTGAGATCTCATCTGAGACCAGAAAGAGAAAGAGAACTTCAGTTACACCGTAAACGCAAAAAGAGACAAGATCATTTGCAGCTGCTTTACTTTCAGGTTCACTTCAACCAATCTGAGACAGGTTCTTTCAAAATGTGAAAACAAGTCGAAATGTGTAACAATATGACCACAATATGGTATTTTGTTCATATCATGCAGTCCTGAATATGCATTTGCTAAATGTTACCCATTTTTTGTTTTCCCAATGCACTTCCATTATTCTGTTATTTCTTTGCTCTGCAACTCCTGTGCATATCTCGTACAGCATAAAAATTCCTCTTGGCAAAAACCTTAACTAGCTTGACCTCAAAACTTGGTGTCCCTCTAGCCCTGCTAATGAATGCTGACCTCATCACCTTCAATGTGATGCAGTCTGCATTCCAATGTATGTTTATATCTTGCCACATTTAAGACCAAGTTTTGTCTATGCAAGGTACCTCCTAAAGTATATGGACGAAAACAGCTCCAAGGGTTCAGAAGCCATTCAGGATCACTCTGTAAGGATCCTAGGGGCATTTCCTAGTAAACCCATAAAAAGACCTCTGCACAGATGCTGTTTGAGCTTCTTCACATATGTTTGCAAGATCCTACCATCTGGATGTTGCCGATAGTGTCTTGTGCAGCGGGACTATCAGCAACAAAGTATGCAGTTCATTAGTTCCAGACTTTCTAACTTTCTAGATGATCACTGAAACTTTTTGTGCTCTGTTCTTTGGGGAAAGTGCCTGTGCTGCCTTGGTTAATATACATATACGCATACACACAAACACACACATATTTTATATACATATATATTCACGGGTCTGATGCATTTTTTAATTCTGAGGTTAGGAACTGATACAATTTTATAGTTTTTTATGTGTAAAACTGTTTACTACACAGTCTGGTTTGCCTAAAACCAGTAGAATTGTGTCTGAGCAAATGTTAAGTAGTTATGTCAATATTAAGTTTAACATTAAGTTTAATGTTGACACCACATTAAAAAAATAAATAAATAGCAACCACATCAATTTGTTTGCACTCTGGAACTTCAGATGCAGTCAGCAGCCAATAGTGGAAGTTTTGCTGTTATAAGTTAGTTATAAATCGCAAAGTTACAAATCTCAAATCTTAAATTTGTTGATGATAGTATGCTGTTTTTGTGCTTCTGCATCTTCCTGAGTCGAACTCAGCAACCCTCAACAGCTAAGCATTTTTAGGCTTCTGGCTGGAATTATGTTGACCTAGATAGCAGTGAAATACCGGTTCTATTTAAGTGGAATAACATGTTTGATGGATTCAGACTGATCTTTGAAAGTTTTCTGGTGCTTTGTCTCAAAATGATGCCTAGCACTAGACATTTAGCAAACAACATATTCCTACAGTGCACGCAGCATGGCCCCTCTTAAAAACAAGAGTGCACTCTTTCTAAGCCAGCGGGGTAGCCATTATCTACTGAATCTGCACCACTGCGGGTTTGCCCTGAGAGCGGTCTGAATGGGCAGGGGAGTGTGTGTGACATATGTGAGTTTATTCTCTTCAACTAAGTCCCAAACCACACACTTCTGTATTTCCCTTACATCACTGAATGCATTTTTTAATGGTTGTGTCCTATTTGTTTTGTTTTTTTACAGACGGGCCCAATCCGATCCTATATTGGTATCATTCACTCGTTGGATATTGGACAGAGAGGACAGATTCACTTACTAATCCAGATGTGCTGGACCATGAAGCCGCCATAACATAACATGAAACATGTCACAGATGCAGATAAAATGCCATATCTTATAATGTACTCGTGGCAACTTCAGTCTGTAACTGAGCGAGCAAATAACGTTGGCTGTTATTTGTTTGGAGATATTTAGTCTGGAAACACTGAAAATCCACCTACTTGTGATGTATGTAAAGCCAGCTATCCAAGCGGTGGAAGCATGTTGGCATTGAATAACACAGCCATTTTAAACAAGCATCATTTCATCTAACCAACAGAGAAAAAGACACCACCATGCAGCAGATTCTCACTTTCCAGAAATGCGATAAACTTCCAGCGGACAAGCCAAAGGCTAAAGGGAATACAGAGAAGTTGCTTAACTTCATTATACTCAATGATCAACCACTGTCTGTAGTGGAAAATGTCAGATTTCACAGCCTGCTGCACTTAGGTATACTCAGGTATAATCTGGCATCCAGAAAATATATTTCGGAGACTGCTGTACCCAAACTATGCAACCGAGTGTCATCGCAGTGAGCGGCGGAGTCAGAAGATGTTAAAGCCATGAGCTTCACAACTGATATTTGGACCTCAGATGTGAGCCCAGTCTCACTGTACATCGGGTGAGCACAGAAACATGTGCACTACAGAGCGTGCTGCTTCAGGTGATAATGTGCAGGCGGTCACGCACCAGTGACTCAACTGCACCCTCCATTACAGATATGTTTAATGATCCCGCTGGCAATAGAGCATGTGATTCTGCGAGACAATGAGAGAAATATGAAGAGGTCCCTATCGTGGGTTGTTTGCCTCATACGCTGCAGCTCGATAAGACTAAGAGACATTTTAAACACTCGCACTGTGTTGATTGGAAGATATCTGAACTGAAATGAAAGTGCCCACTATCTACATCAAGACGTCCTGACAAAGTAGAAGAGTTCCTTCTATGACGTCAAAGAGTGGGCGTTACTTGAAAAGCTGTGACAGTGCTGGAGCCCTTTGAGGAACTAACCCAGAACATCAACCCAGCGACCTCCATCACAGCCAATGTAATCCCAGCCGTCTTAAAACGTCTTAAAATGTCCGCCATCCAAGGAGAACAGTTCTGACAGAGGCAGCAAAACAGCGTGAAAGGTAGACTTTCACTCTGTTCTAAAGCGATCCCCTCTATTGAGTCGCTACTTAACTGGACCCTTCATACAAAGATGGGAGGCAGATTGTTTTGATCAATAAAATAATCTAATTTATTTCATTTATTTGATCTAATTTATGAATCCTCTAATGTGGACTACACTTTAAATGGAAAAGGTGAAAACCCAAGCTACATGTTTACTTCTAGTCCAAACATGGAGCTAAGTGTATGTGTCACTGGCCTCTGACCATTATGTGGCCGCACTTACTGATCATTACTCATATTTAATATTTAGTTTATTAGTGTTTTTTTATTGCAATGATACAGCGACAGTTGTTGTTTAGTAAACGGATAACTACATTTATATCAAGGGTTTATTTCCGAGAGATTGGATTTTTTTTCAATTTATTTTTTTTGGATTTTAACTTGACAGGTGCTGGAACATCTTGTCCTCAGCTGGTTTTATTTTTGTATCAGACACTTCACAGGTGAAGACACTGCCAAGGCGGTCTTGACATGAGAGACGGAAAATATGGAGGAAACACTGCACAGAACCAAAGAATCAGCATGACTGACCAGAGAGTCAGGAGAAAAGGTGCCTTGCATGGAACCAGCTGGTCTGAGCAGAAGCCAGAGCAGTTTGACAAGTTTGTATGAAAATATTCTGGAGAAGCATGAAGAACCTGGATCAGGGAGTACCAACAGTTCTATTATCCAAATGCATTTAAAACTTTAAAAGAAATTTAAAGAAATAATGATTATTTATAGTGACAGCCCTTTCCAGTTCTGAAGGAACTGCCATGCTCGCTTTCCTTGCTGCCCTTGCTGTGAAGTTCCTCAGGGTCCCTTCAACTAGTGTTAAAAGTAAAAGACTGTTTAGCATCGCAACAGTGTGGATGAGGAGAGGAATCGACAGACAGCAGAGAGAGCAGAAATGCTTATTTTCCTCAAGAAGAACCTGCCAAGGTTTCTCAAATAAGGTGTTTAAAGCCCCCAATTACTCACGTCAGTCCAAGTCCCTTTTCAACTCTCTTTAACTTCAGGGATGCTGTTTTGTTTCTGCTGCACAAACTTACTTCCCAAAGTGCCTTGTTCTCTTCAGATTTACGAAAGTCATGGATTCATTTTACAATAAACTTGCATCACCGAAATGCTCTAACATTGAGGTCCCAAAAGGAGTCTACAGAAATATTGACCAGAGCATTGTTATTCTGCTGCCATCTCTTTCTCAGTATGATGCACTTAAGGGCTATACTGTCACCTGGTCCATTTTTCATCAATTTCCATATTTCATGACATTATTCAATCACTCAGTTCAGTGAGCTAAGCCAGGAACCTGAGTGTATGCATAATTCACTGCATTATACAATCTTACACAACCCAGCACAGAGGGGGAGCCCTCTCAACAAACCTCTTGCTCCCATGAAGGTTAAAAAACAAGTGCTGCAGTGCAGGGTGGCTTTATGTAACCTGCAAAACAACTTGCTGAACTACCAGTGGAGTGCACAGAAATATGAGGTGCACTATTGTCATCTCTTGACAGCATTGTAGGACACTGCAGGAGACAGGCATGGCATATGGAAGGGTGTTCAATATTAAAAAATAATCATGAATAAAGACACTCCTACACTGCTATTAAATCCTATCAGTTGTGATGTTGGGGTTTGTTTTATTGGCTAGTGCTGAAGGCACTCAAAAACTTAATCTTAAGAACGCACATACGCACAAAATACGCAAATTGTGACCAATTAGGTCAATCATTTCAGAGGCCTATCTAAAACAAAGTCAAAACTATTTTATACAGTTTCCATAAGGTGAACAGTTTCCATTTTTCAGAGACACCAGTCGGTGGGAGCAACAGTGGCTGCATGTTCCGACCACCAAAATATAATATACGTCTGTCGGTGTTTCCAATATCTCGGTTATTGCACCTTCTTGTTGTTATTCCTAGAGCTTATGGATTCCAGCATTATCTCTACTTTGCTGTTGCTTTTGTTAGTTTGCTGCTCATTGATTTAACACTGTCCAGCATAGCCTGCCAAAACATCACTGCTATTGCTGATGAGTTTTGCTTGTAAAATGATACTTCAGGCTCAGTGTACTTCTGTGACAAATAAATTCTTCATAGCATTAACTGGAAATAACATACTGAGAGAGGCATTAATGAAACTTTCTATTTAAAAGCTGTGTTTGAATGATCCTAACAACATCACATGGCACCAGCCCGCATTACTATGTATGGTTCAAAAGGTCAAGCTAGGAAAATACACGATCATTTTGACAGGAGGTATGTCTTTTTAAGGGACATTCTTAAAAATATACATCCACAGATTTGTGTTTGAACATATTTTTTGCTTTTATTACAGGCTGGTGGAATTTTTTTTTTTTTTTTGCTTTTATTACAGTGTCAAGAGTGGGCCAAATATCACAATTGGACAACTGGAGTGTAGCGGCTACTGTAGAGTCTATGTAAAGCCTTTCAAAGCAGTACTTTAAATGATTGAAGGCTATTCTGTCACTTGATTCTCCTGGGCCTGTCATTTATATGACCTTTAAGCCAAGCAATGGTGATTGTGGAGATGCTAAAAGAGAGAAGACGTTTCTCTTTGAATTACACACTGTAAGGAAAAGGTGGGCTGACCAAGGGAATTACAGGCCAGCCCATAGTGAGAGTAGATAAAAAAAAGCCTGCGACAATTCTGTGTTTGACAGTGAAAGGTCAAAATGGGAGGGTGAGGGCTCTTTGACGAAAGCTTGCTTTGATGAAAGACAGAGCAAGAGAGACAGATAGACAGTACAATCATATGTTAGTGGTTTTTTATTTGGAGGATTATATTCCTGATGGCCCTTTGTACAATATCACAAGAATCTTCCTTCATTTTTGGAATCCTGTTTTTTGACACTGTTAATAGGTGCCAACTCTTTGTTTTTTTGAGCTGGGTTGTAGACCTTTGGCACTCTAAAACGCACGCTGAGTGTGAAGTAATAGCACTGCAACCTTTACTGTGAGCTGGAACGGTGCTCAGACCATTAACACACCAAAACACCAAATAATACACAGGACCACAGTGGGACCCACATAGCTTCTGTCTCTGGTGAAACTGTAACATGTTTGACGGTCAAAATATCCACAGTAACAATGCTGACTGCTGAATATTGTGGTACACTGTTGCTATATATGTTTGCCTCTTTTTTTAATATGCAAATAGGTCCTGTAACCAATCCCAAACCTGACCTATTCACCCCTGAAATCAAACAGCACAGCATTTGACAAAACACATAATTAAGAGTGACATTATATTATCTTATATTACATTGTTTGTGCAAAGTCACACCTTGAGGATACATTGGGTGCCAGCGCATCTAGCTAATGTTAGCATGTGGCTCTTATTCGTTTACGACCTGTCCAGTGTGAATAACATACGACAGTCAAGCTAAGTCCTGCAACATTTCACACTGGAAACTTCAACCTTGACTCATTAGGTTTAATGGGATTTTTGCCACAATTCTGTACTGCACTGTGCTCATTTTTGCAATACTGATACTGGAGTAGGCCTCAGTATGCAAATTAGCCCTGCAGGGGAGGTAGGGGAGCACTTTTTTTGATGGGTGTCAATAAGTTAATATCGTTTTGTTTGTCTTGTTCTAATTCTCTTGTTCTAATTCAACGGACTGCTTTGAAAAGCTTTACATAGACTCTACAGTAGCTGCTACACTCCAGTTGTCCAACAGCACAGATGTAATTAAAATATGACTCAAGCCAACAGCCTATTAGTCTACCTGCACTACTGCTCTTCTTATGTTTTCTTTTTCGAGGCAAAATAGGCGCCGGAGCTTGTGCTGAATTTCGGAACCGCTCCAACGTCAAAACATCCGTTATAATCTGTAGCAGTGCGCTCGTATTTAACTTTGTGAAAATTCCTGCCCCCTGTTGTGCGGCGGGGACAGCGCCGGACTATCAACCAGATGGCCTGGGGTTGAGGCAATTTTATTTTTTAACACAAACTTCTTCTTTTTTGCGCATAAAACCAATGTCAGGTGTCTACAAACACTGGTTTTATCGCAACCACGCAATCACATGTTGCACTTTCTTGTAGGAATGCATCTTCTAGTTTTATCATGTACTTTTTCAGTATTTTTTTTTTTCAGTTTCATTCAGTATTTAATACTTCAGATCCTGCTGATGCATTCTGTACTTAACTACTATTTATGAGTAGCATGTAGCATATGGTCCTTTTTTCTAGTTAATGCTCAGTGTTTGTAAACCATTTTTAAAGATGTTCTAAAAATACAGCAATAATGTAAATGACACGTTTATCTGACACGTTTTTTGCTATTTTGCACAATAAAAATATTTCATATTTATGTCAGGTGTTACATACGGTTATCTGTAGAACAATAAGCCACTGTTAACTAGGGAAGGGCATCCTTAGAATTTTACTGACCCTGATACTGCTTATCGTTACTCATACTTATCGATACTCTTATTGATACTACTCTCCATATTTGGGTGCAATTACTTTTTTTGAGAAACCACAAGCTAAATTGAGTTCCCTGTGTATATGATGGAGAACTAATTACTACAAATGTGTGGTGGAGGAGATGTGCAGAGCGTCAACCTGAAAAGGCCAGCTGTGTTAGAATGCATTAATGCTGCATACTGATTATGATAACAGCACTGTCCGGCTTTTGGATACTGACCAGTCAAGACTGCTCTTCTCTACCCATTCTTACTGCTTACCTGCACGAATAGCCTTAATGTGTTCGAATAGGATTTGGGTTTAAAACATGTGTCGCTTCACTATAGCGTGATATATATCGAAACCATCAGACATTTCCG
>JBBPCX010064895.1:0-2500 GCA_037974365.1 Hydrocynus forskahlii | reverse complement strand
TCAAGTTTTTCAATTCTGAGGTCAGGATTCAATCCAATGTCCAGTCTTTCACATGTTTGAATGTATTTTGTGCTGTCAACAGTGCTATCTACAGTTAAGGACAATAAAAGATGTCAACACTATATAAATAAGGTCCCCAATTCAGAACCCCTACATTTATTCCACATATTTGAACTCCTACTTCACACTGATTAAATATATCTAAATGCCTAAATTGACAGGTGTCAAACGCGAGACCCTCAGAAGAGACCACCTCAGCAGTACAGTTCGGATCCACTGCTTTAAAGGACCTTTTTTTCTTAACAATGTCTGAACAGTCTTTAAAATATGAAATTTTATACCTTACAACCAAATATCACAGTCTTTTGAGGTCAACATTTCAGTATTAGTTACTAATATTTTTGAAGTGTGTTGAAAGGAATGATTCAGGAAGACAGGTAGCAGAGTTGAAAATGTTAAGATTTGCACTGGGAGTGACGAAGACGGACAGGATCAGGGATGAGTTTATTAGAGGGAGAGCTCGAGTTGGACCTTTTTGGAGGAAAAGTCAGAGAGGTGAGAGAGCGCTGGTTTGGACTTGTGCTGAGGAGAGACTCTGCGTGTGTTGGGAGAAGGATGTTGAGGATGGAGCTCCAGGGAGGAGGAGCAGAGGAAGGCCTAGTAGGAGGTTTATGGATGTGGTGAAGGAGGACATGCAGGCAGTTGGTGAGAGAGGAAGATGCAAAAGAGAAAAGGACCTGGAGATGGGAGCAGCCAAAAGTAGAAGAAGAAGAGGAACAAGAAGAAGTCGAAGGAAAGATGCAGTGGAAAATTATACACAATTATACTGTACACAATTGTATAATCATACACGATTGAAACTGTTCACACTGTGTGGTGTTCACATGTGATTTAGGGTGTGTTCAGCCCTTAAAGTGAACTCAGATTGATGAGTCAGCATTTTTTGCGTATATGTGAACACGCCAAACCAACTTGGGCCCCTCTGAAACGAACCGAACCGAGACCACGTCGGGAGGTGGTCCCGGTCTGGTTCGCAGCACGGTTCTGGTAACTTGCGCGTTATGAACACAATGCGCTCTGGGTTCGCTTCGACAGTTGTTTTCGCCCTCTAGACTTGCCCCAGATGCAGTCAGTCAACCAAGACATGTTTGAGTTCATATTCTGCTTCTTTAATTTATCGCTAGACCTAAGAGGCTAATGCCCCTTCTAAACAAGAGATCTAAATAAATGATCCCCAAAACAGCCCATTCAAATGTCATCCGGCACTTCATTAAGTTGGTGCAGACTCAATGAGGTTTAAGACTTTAGTATGACTGACTGTGAGCTGTAAAAATGAACAAAACTTCACTGCTACAGACAACCAGCTCAGACCATGAGAGCTAGACAGGACTGATCATATCTCCAGAGGAATCAGATCCAAGATCAGTCCTGTCTGTGTATGCTGTGTATTTTACACTAAGTTGTGCAATTTAGTCTGCTTACAGTTTACATACATATCTGTATATATTGTACAATACAGCTATACACACTATATTCCTAGATGTTATACTGTACATCATTAGACTGTAAACTGAGAATTTTATTTTATATAATATTGTGACATAGTACTTTATTCTATTTTTATTTTATTCTATTCTATTGTTTTTCTTCATTTTGCTGCTCTTAACTTTGTACTGTCCACTTTCTGCCATTACTATGCAAATTTCCCACTTGTGGGACTAATAAAAGTTTATCTTATCTTATCTTACCTTATCTATCTTACCTTGTCTAGCTCTCGTGATCTGAACTGGCTGTCTGTAGTCGTGAGGTTTTGTTCATTTTTAAAGCTCACAGATTCCTCTGTACACATGACATACATATATATGCCATATATGACCTTTAAGAAAACTCTGTTGCATAAAAGGCTGCCAGCACTACTCAGCTACACATTTAACTTTTGTTCATTTTTATTGCAAGTCTGCCACACTTTAATGAAGAACCGGACACAGTCTGAGTGAGCTGAGACAGGTTTGGTGAAGATTTTGATGACTACTGACTTCTAGCATTAAAGTAAAGTGTCCCATTATAGTTTTTTTTTCCACATATAGTCCTCATTAAAGGACCCGAACTAAAAGTGGACCAACAGAAAGTGAACTCTGTTCTTTTTATGTTCACAGCGTGAGTTCATCTGAAAGGGGACTCGATTTTTTTTCTGGTCCACGTCAGCTCAGATGGGGCCTCAGTTCTTTTTCTGTTCACACTTTATCCAACTCATCCAACCTGCTGCCGCTGTCGCTTCATTCTTGGGATTTTTTTTTCTACATAGGAGTAGATGGTTAAACGCTCTACCGAACTTCTACATTTTCCACAAAGATCTATGCTACGATTGTTCTTCAACTGATGGAGAGGAAGAATGCTTTGAGGATGTGCAACTTGGTAGAGAAACAAGAATCTCTAGGTCCCCTTTCTTTCTTTCTTTCTTTCCTTCGTTCTTTATTTATTTGGTTAAATTTTTTTATTA
>JBBPCX010064884.1:0-13940 GCA_037974365.1 Hydrocynus forskahlii | reverse complement strand
AGAAAGAGAGAGAGAGAGAGAGAGAGAGAGAGAGAGAGAGAGAGAGAGAGAGAGAGAAAGAGAGAGAGAGAGAGAGACCTGGCCTTGCCCACAGACAGACAAACACACAGGCGTCTGTGTTAACGGCTGGTGACACTGCTCTAATGGCAGCTAAGGTTTATTGTGAAAACACAGAGCCCACACTTTAATCATGGAGTCGCTCAGAGACACCGACTCCACTGCAGGAGAGAACACACACATCCAGACGGCTCGTAACTCACCTCAGCCAGCCACACTGCACACTCTTCCTGTCAAACGTTTGGGGACATTCAGCTTTCCTTTGTAATTTTCTGACGTATGTTTGATGTTCACATTTTGTCACAGTAGCTTTTGCCTAAATGATAATTTTCTGTTAAATCGGACATACTGAAAATCTTGTTTTTTTAAAAAAAAAACCATAAAAATATTGTTGAAAAGTTTTAAACAGGTAAAAGCGTTCAGTGCTGGGGAGTGCTGACATCATAACAAGATCAAAAAATGCACTGGGTATGATATCACTACCAAGGTTGTGCTTTTGTCAGTTGTTTAATTGTTTTGTGGTTTTTGCTTCTTTTTTGCTTTTCTAAAAGCTTTCTATTTAAAGGTCCAAACGTTTTTCCCTAATTTAAGGTTAAAAGTAAAATGTCCTTGTTTATTATTTTAAAATAAAGTTTGATGTAGTAAAAATGTCACCATTTACTCTATACGGTCCATATCTGTAAATTCAGGTGCAAAAATTGCCCATTTGGAATTAATACAGTTTGTGATGTCACAAAAATGCATTTACAAATCCGCCTATTCAGCATATAAGAGGTTAGCTGCTCTTAAAATGACGAGCAATACAGGATAGTCTTGTGGATGAGTCTTAAAGGGACAGAACAAAACCAGCCTGTTGTTCTAAGGAATTAAGAGAGACTAGAAAACAGTGAAAATGTGAAATGTGAAAATGAATGATGATTGTTTGGGACACAAATCATAAGTGGGAAAAATGATCAGAAAATGTATGATATGGCCCTTTTAAAAATGTTAAGCTACTGTAACCTCACAAAACAGAGTGCTCCTTTACTAAAAACATTAAAAAAATGTATTTTTAAATGTTGAGCAGGTAGTGTACATACTACGATATTCATTGCCCCGAGATTTTATTTAATATTATTGCATCCAGCACTTGTATACACATTTAAAAGACAAAATTCAGCACAACTAACGTTAAAAGCTTAGATGAAACCAAATCTACTGTTAGGTCATCGCAAATACCGGATGCATGCCATGTTTAAGTTAACATTCAGAAATGAATGAAAAATTTTGGCAAACCCTTTTATTGGACAGCTCAGTTAAACAAGAGAGCTGAGCAGAACAAAACCTCAAAATGATAGTTTTGTATAAAAAGAACACTGATGTATAAGGATTTTATTCTTATTCATTTTACATTTTCTAACTTGGTGTTTTCTAATTAATTAATTAATTAATTAATTAAATACATACATACATACATACAAAGGAAAACTGAAACGGAACAGAAATATTATTTTTAAGTTGGGGCTTTACATCTAAAACTGAGGAGGAACAAAGCAAAAACACCATATGCAAGACATAAAACTACAACAGTGCAACATACCAGAAATTGTCTGATGGGGGAATATTTTCTTACATCAGTGCTAAATGTGGAAACTCACTTGCCTAAAAAGGATGTTTCTAAAACTGGACATTTAGATGAAGGAATTAAACAGGAGGTGTCAGTGTAAATATAGAAGGCAGCATCCTGTAGAGGAATCTGTAGGCCCTGTGAAACAGGAAAGATCACACTCAAAACAAAAATAAATAAGAATACTAGCAGCTCCATGAACCTCTGTCACACATGCGCGGCCTCGGGTGAGACGTGTATTTTCCTCATTCTGTGCTCTCAGGGGTCCAGTTCTGGACAGCACATGACAAAAACATAAGGCCTACAAATCACAGAGAAGCCTGCAAACCTCTCTCTCGCTCTCTCTCTCTCTCTCTCTCTCTCCTCTCTCTGCCTTTCTCTATCTCTTTCATTCCCTCTGTCTCTCTCACTCCCTCTCCATATTCCTCTGCTTCTGCTTCATCTCCTAATCTCTCTGTCTTTGCCTTTTCCTTTATTTTTGTCCCCCTATTCTCCACTTCTGTCTCCTCATTTCTCTGTATATGGAATGAAAAAGCCTGAGACAAGTGTTCACCTCTAACACTTTATGTGTAAATTTGACTGTGCATGGCTGGGTGCAAAATAATATCAGTTAATATCATCTCTCCACACTGTCAGTGGAGTCAGAGTGAAAATCTGGCAAGAAAATCCTAATCTATACTGAAAGGTGTAACTCTAGGTACGCTATTTGCCAGATTCTACCAGTCAGTACTTGCCTTCATCTGCAGAGACGTAATTTAGGTGGTGCCAGGTCAGATCTATATTTGTGTGTGTGGAGGCACGAGAGAGCGGTCAGAATTAATAAAAGCAGCCGAATGCCGATCCCGTTCATAATCACCAGAGATCTGATGACAAAATAAATATAAAATCCCGTCTAATACATGCCAACTCATACACCTGGGAGAATTATAGTCTAATGGGGTCTGCCTTTGGCAGCCTCTTCACTATTCACCATTCACTCACAGCTTGCAAAGTCATCAGTGGAAGTTTACAATACGAGGCAAAGCACGCATCCCTCACACTCCAGCACTGACAGCACTCAGCAAGTGAGAGGGAGAGGTGGAGAGGGAGAGAGAGAGAGAGAGAGAGAGAGAGAGAGAGAGAGAGAGAGAGAGAGAGAGAGAGAGACTGGCTGATATAAGGGATCTTGGCTGCCTAAAGACTGTGCCAGCGGTGCAACAATGACAGTGTGGAGACAAAGCTGCACTTTTTCAGAGAGCAAAAAAAATGTTTTGAGAAGATACACCACCAATAAAACTGTTTCTGTAATGATAATGAACAGCCCATTCTGTTAGGAGAAGAAATAGAAAGTTGCACCCTGGCAGTACAGTATATTTTGACCTCCTTTAAACGTTCTGAATGTTCAGTCTTGTTCACTGAATTTGGACTAGCTAATATAAACTCACCCTTCTCCAAAGAGCGAAAATATCATTACAACAGCAGTCTAATTCAAACACTTCCTAAGCTGTTCTTCGCAAATTTAAACTCAAACTTAAAAACAAAAACAATTCTAGAGCAACTTGAGGTGAAGCATACTGACTAAATGTATTCTCTACTTTGTTTCTTATTCATCAACTGCAAGCTTTTCTTGACCAACAACAGTTAAGAACTTGCCGTTTTGTCATTTCTCTCTAGTTATGACAAGATTCAAAAATAAAACCAAGTGCCATAAATACTTTTTCAAGTTTTGAGTAAAGTCTACTTTGAATGTCAGTATACAAAATGGATTCAAACCAAAAACATTAAAAGTGTGCCAAAGATGTTCAACTCAATCAAAAGGTTTTACAACAAAAATGTAACCATACCCAGCACCAAGACATCTCTTATTAAACAAATGTGAACTTTGATGGATCTGCCAGGTAAACAGTAGGTCTGGCCTAAGTGGTTTACTGCACTTCTTAATCTAATTAGCCAAGTTTTTGGAAAACACATTGCAATCTGTGCACAAAACACTCACTGGTCTCCAGTTCATAATGTCTTGCATTACTTCTTTGGCAATAGGGTGATGACAGCCCTCCATTAGCTCAAGGGCAGGCAGCCATCCACCAAACTCTTATCCAGTATAGCCAACAAGTCTGCACCCAGCCTCAACCAAAAGGTTTTATCAGGAAGGCCAGCAGTCCCTGGGGCAGTCCCACCCATTTTCCTTGCATTCACTCTTGTACAATTTGGAATAGAATTGTACAGAGAAAGAGAGAGAGAGAGAGAGAGAGAGAGAGAGAGAGAGAAAAGTAATAAGAATGAAAGGAGAGAAGAGAAGGACAAACAAGAAAGAAAGAAAGGGAGAGAGAAAGCAACAAAAAAGAGAGAGGAGGGAGAGAGAGGGGCAGTGAGGGAGAGAACGAGAAAAAGGGAGAGAGAGAGAGAAAACTCACACATTGACAATCCATTAACCACACACACACACACATAGTGAGCGAGTTAGAGCAAGGGGTTTCATTGGCATTGGATTTGATTCCCATTCATCTGGAAATATAACACCATGGAGGAGGTCAAAAACAAAAACATGACGGATCCTTCTGGGCAGCCACTTTTTTGGCAGAATACCACGGCGTGAAATGTAAAGTAAAACTGCACCAGTGAAGACCAGAAAACAGGGCAAAGGAAAAAAAACCCAGAAACCTAACACATGGAACACTGACCCCTGCTTACCCCATCCCCTTGCCCCCACAAATATGAAGCTAAAGATCATATTCTCTGTGAGTGAAATAAATACAGTAAGGAGAAGAGTTTGGGCCTTTCTGAAGGTTGTGGAGCAGAAGGAGGGTGCCAGAGTCTTTCTGTTCATCTCTGGTGCTTGGAGCTGGCCCCTCAGGGCCTCTGCAGCAGTGGGTAGGCACACAGTGGAGGGATGTGTTCCCACAGCTGTACAAACCTTCACAGGCTGAACGGCAGCTCCCGCCATTCCTGCCGTCCAGGCCAGGCCCAGCCAGGCTCAAATGGGCCGACCTTCCAAAACCAACAGCTGCTGCTGCCGCTGCTGCCCGCCTCAAGCTCAGGCTCCAGGGGCGCGTGCCTGGATTGCTCCCCCAGCACGGGGGCTCCTGCGCTTAATGCAAAACCAGAACCCCTGGCCCCTGGCTCAAATGTGGCCTCTCTGAGTGGACTGAGGAGCTGGGTGTTTTTCCAGTATTGTTTTGCTCAGGCTAATGGGGAGGGACAGGATTGAGCTGGTTTCATTACTTTAAACAGCAGGGACAGGAGAGCAAGGTCAAATGTTCAGAAATGAGAGGACGAGGCTTGAGGCTGAAGAATGAGAAAGAGCCGGGGCGGCGGGTTAGTGATCAGAACAAAAGAGTTTGTTTTAAATGTGGGGGCCAGTGATTTTCAAGTCAGATCACTTTATATCTGGCAACATTCTCAGTAGCTGACATTAAAATATACAGTCGGTGGAAAAAATGGACTTTGTGGCTGTGGAAATGGAAGAAAAAGACAAATGATGTGGCTCACCTATCAGCTGATGAGGACAATGAAGTATATCTACTTATTTCAGATGGTTATAGCTCAGCCTAGCCATAGCAAGGTCTTAGTGAGTGTTAAACCACTACTTAGCTACGTATGCAAATATTTCTTCAAAGAATTAAAAAAAAACCCAAACACACACACACACACTAAAACGGTCAGTTTCACCAATTACAATGACACAGACATGGAAAAGCAAAGAAAACCTGCCATGCTACAAAGCTTCTGTTAAAAAACAAGGTTGCTTCAGCCTAATTTGTGCATTTTCTATGTTTTTTATGTTACACATACCATACAGTGGAAAAACTGTATGCTAATGTCAGCATGCCTATTCTTTTTTCAAATGCCAATGAAGTGTTAGAGAAAAAATCATGGTTAAGCATACATGTCACCCTAACAGCATCTTGGTGTTGAAAATTTGCAACAATCCTACAGAACTTTAGTAAGGACACACAGGGCCTGATGGACTAAGCTCTTTGTGTCAGTTTCAGGCACAATTCAGACACATTCAGCACACCTTTAAACCCTGTAATCCAGGTAAAGCAAATGCTAACATCAGCTGCACTGTTCGGTGAATTCTGCAGTCACACCAAAGTTCATTTTGTTCTGTGCCTATACTCGAACGTCTTTTCTGATACTAGCCCACAATGTCATGGATGCAAACCACCTCTCTTATGAAGCATTACTTGGGTTTCAATAGTCTAATTTCACATAAATAACAAATAAATGGAGGCAAGCATGGGCTTCCTCTGACGACCGTCATTTGACAGCCTGTGATTGAAGGAGAACTGAGAACACTGAGTGCTAGTGCTGTTTCGCTAGCAGAGATTCATGTTTGTTTGGTATCACCCTGATGGGGAGAGAACAGGCTGTCCTGTCCACCCAGAGTGAGGGGTAAGATCTCTCGGACTCCTGGTCCTGGATAGCTGTGTCTTGGCTAGCCAATTAGCCGTGTTTGTGTGTCAGTCTTTTGTCTAGTTAGCAACAAAGCCCCACTGTCTTTGTTGACTCAATCATGCCGTTAATAATGTTCTTGGCGATGTACTCATGTTCTGTAGTTGTGAAGTATGATTTAGTATAGTTATATTTGATCAAAACCATCACATTTTAAAGTCCTGCTAAAACATGAAATGTGGGTTTTTCTAAATTATTGGCCAGTTTATTTTCTCTGTAGGCCCTTAATTAAAGGAATATGCGAAAAATGATTTAAAAAAAATATATATTGGCCTTTCGATTGATCAACCAAGTACTTGACTGATCATGCGTGTTATATTGCTTTTACAATCCTCCACCCATATTTTCTGCCTTCGGAATTTTCCCACCTTAGCTTCACATTGGATTTAAAGGTGGCAGGCCTGTGAAATGAGTAAATTCCTTTGGATGCAGCCACTTCCTCTGCCTTGGTGTTTCCTTTTCTTTACTTTACTTTTCATTCTCGCTAACCGAGTGCCTCAAAAATGTCACAGAAAAGGCCTCTTAAATGTATGGTGGATTATAAGGCACCAGACAGACCTCAACCATACATTAGTTCACAGTGGGAAATGGAAGAGACTTCTGTCACATCATAAACACCCAGAAAGTACATGCAGATTCTAATTAATCTAGAGTGGTGCAGACAGTTTAAGGCATGTGGGTACTGTGATTTTTTTACTTAGCACAAACTCTCTAGAGATCTGACCCAGGGAGCTGCTCTTCACTGCACGTAAACACCCTGACTCTCTCTCAGACACTGCGGCATATCTCAGTCTGTGGTTGAGAAAAGATTAAGGGGAAGATTTGAAGTCGGGCTGCAGCTCAGCAGAAGTCACGCTGCTGTGTGACGTCACAGGCTTGGGCGTGGCAGCCAGAGTCCATGAGAGGAGAGAAAATGCTGACAAAACTACATGGCCCGCTCCTTCTTTCCATGGTATCTCTCTTCAATCCCAGTAAAGGCACAACCACCGCCCTCCATACCTTGAATTAAACTTTGTAACTTGGTTCCACTTGTCCAATTTCCCAGAGGTGGAAAATTCAGGTCTAAAAAGTAAAACTGCCCAGACACCCATGCTGCTGGTTTGGGTTGAACAGTGAAGCCAGACTATTACAGCAAAAACCTAAAAAGGACCTGAATTTGCCACCTCTACAATTTCCCATAAGTTTCTTCACCAATAAACTATTCTGCAGTTCTTGTGGCAATGACGTTTTTTTCCTTCCGTAAATACACATCATACGACGCCTGCAT
The DNA here is from genome assembly GCA_037974365.1 of Hydrocynus forskahlii. Taxonomy (NCBI): domain Eukaryota; kingdom Metazoa; phylum Chordata; class Actinopteri; order Characiformes; family Alestidae; genus Hydrocynus; species Hydrocynus forskahlii. Next base: position 6,576 of record JBBPCX010064884.1, on the reverse strand, counting down.
GCCTTAACAGTAGTTTCCTTACAACAGGGCTTCCAGATCCTGAGAAACACAGACATACAAAACCTACTGACATACATAAATGTTTTATTTCTAGTAATTAATAAAATAATAGTAGTAAATAATAATATTTCAATTCTATTTTAGTCTATTGGAAATCTGTTAGCTTTAAAAATATGCCCTTTTTCACACATTTTGAGATTTAGAATTTCTGTCATTAGATTCTTAAGCTGTAAAATTCCGATCATTGATGTATATTCCTTGCAGATAATCTGAATGTGTTCTGATGCAGTAACACCGAACTAACAACATTTGTCCAAGATATGTGCTCATTATGATTAATGTAATTTCTGGCATAACGGTATTCAAACAACCATCTATTACCAGAGATAGCTGGAACACTGAGAAATAGTGTCAGCAGGGGACTAGAGGAAAAGGAAATTCCATAGTGAGACAAATTTGGTCAGAGTGTTTCATTTGAGCTTCTGGGAGGGGAAAATGGATCACCTTGGGTCAGGACAGGGAATGTGCCATTGATCATTAAGAACAATGTTACATATAGTTACAGGGCACACGTGATAAAACTGGCCTCTTTTGTAATAAAGCATTATGCCACAATTGTATCCCCTGGTATGTATCTGCACTTAATCATGTTTTGTACAAAAAATTTTTGCACAAAAATATGGGGTTTGTAACTGCAAGTTGTTTTATATTATTATTGTTTTGTGTACTTATGTTAAATTGCTTCATTGAATGGGCTTGATCAGTTCAATGAAAAATGGAAAGCTAAAGTTATATTTTATAGAATACAAACCAGCTTCCTTAACCCACATCAAGCCTACAGTTAAACTAAATGGGATTTTGATTGTAAATCATTGGTATTGTACTTTAGTCTGGGTTCAAACCCAAAGGAAAACTTACCTTGTCACCTACAAGGGACGTAATTGCAAATTACACGTTTAAGCAAACTCTCTGTAAGTGACTGACAAATGTATTAGTTGTTGCTCAGGTCACTCACAACCCCGCTCCCACCTTTTGCTGAAACAAACCTCTAAATCAAATAGATTGACCAAATATAGCTTAGCAACCCATAATTATGTAACTATACTGCAGTCTCAAAACTTCATCAAGTATCACAGCTTTGTAATTGGAGAATTTATGAATCAGATGCTCGGTATCTTAAGATTTTGGACTAGGATGTTTATTAAACAGAAACAGTATGACTAAGTTAGCTAACTAACAAAGCTGGCTAAGTCTTTCTTTGTTAACTCGTTGGATTTGGTGTCATATGTGGTTAAAACAAATAACGAGCTAAAATGAACATGAATGGTCTGTATTGGAACCTGGTTATTGGAGTGATCATACAGACACTTTAGATTGTTCTCTGCATCTTGAATCTTGTATTACAGATCTTGCAGGACTAAAGTTGGCTACTATGTGTAGTACACATGTACATACAACTAACCGGTTTAACTATTTTTTTGTGTCACAAAGTGCAAGTTTGGTAGCTCTACAATATGTAATTGGTTTGTATGACTGAAACATTAGAAGCATAATGAAACTGCAGATGTACTGGGAGGGCACAATGGCACATGCTGGAGTTGTGTTGATACATGATACCTATCGAGATGTGCTTCCGAGCCTTTCTGCACATGTGCAGCACACACACAGTTCCACAATCTTGGGATTCATTATCACGCCCGTAAATCTGTGTTATATTGCGTTGGGGAGAAATATCTTAAAAACTCTTTTAAATATTACTTTCAACTCGTACACATGTACATTTTTGCACTAGAAATCTTAATTTCTTTAGCTATGTTGTCCGCCACTTTAGTAAGTCGTTGTACAAAATGTGAACGTATGAGATTAATCTTATTTAAACATATAATATTCTTGTCAGGTAGAGTTAGTATTGATAGATTCGCGCTACAATTGCATTTTTCAACAACGCAGCACAAATCGCCAAAGCACCGGCCCTGCTTAATCCACGTCTTCAAAACTAGCCCATAATGTCGCAGGAAGTACATCAATGTTTATTTTGTGTTGCTGCACTTCAGGTTTCATTCCAGACAGAGTTATAATTGCCAGAGAGGCCATGCTAAGCTCTGTGAAGTCCTGGTAGACAGCACCGCCATAAAAACCGGATGAGCCACGTATGAGGGGGAACTTAATGTAAAGTTTCTGCTGTGTACACATAGCAATTAGCTTGATTAAAAAGAAACGAATCAAAAAGAAAGTATAGCTTTGCCACAGGAATCACAAGGCTCTTTGACTGTCTGTCTGTCTGTCTGTGTACTCTGTAATCATACACCCATCTACCTGTTGTTGACACAACTGTTTGTATCCTCCCATTAAAACAGCAATCATGATTTTATAAAATCATGACATTATACATATATGTATGTATATGTATACCATGCTTAAAATTACCTAATTTTATGTATTTACTCAAAAAACACTAATATAACAATAAACAAAAGGAATGCTAAAACATTTGTCCAGTAAAGTGTGTGTGTACATTGTTGCTGTCAGTTCTTTTTTGGATGAGCGGAAATACAGGGGGTCCTCGAGTTACGCCACAGATCCGTTCCTTCAACAATAATGAAACCCGAATTTTGGTGTAAGTCAAAACACACCCTAGCCTGAGTCACTTACCAATCCTCATAATCTAGAACATAAAAACACAACTAAGACACAGAAAAAGAAAAAAATGGACATAAATATACTGCACTTCGTAGTAATAGAAAAAATGACATAAAATGAGTGTAAAAACACTTTTTTTCCCTCACTCATATGCCGCTTTACTGTGTATTCTGCATATTCTTCCGCTGTGCACAACCAAACTAGTTCGCCCATGTAGTCCGTAAGTATGATGCTAATGCCGTTAGCCGAAACACTTTTGTCTCAATATTTTGTTTTTATGGGGGTGAGCATTGTGAACTCGAAACGTCGTATGTCAAGACTGTTGTAACCTGAGGACCCCCTGCAGTCCAAAATGACTTTTCACACTTGACACATTTTGAAAGTTAGGAATATGTTTCATTCTCCTGTAAACTTACTTTTGTTGGAAATACAGGGTTTTGTTCAGACTGGCAATCAAACAATGAAAATTTTGTGTCATGAAATCTTGATTAATATCTTTTGTGCTATTTGTTCAATTTTGACCCTGAAGATTTTTAAAAGAGCACAAAATTTTGTTATTGATTTGTTAGTGGACACACTAAACTTCATTACAGTGTCACTGTAAAATTATAGTGTCATTACTTTCAGAAATTCTATAACATTATTATTGCCATATGAACACAGGGTTCACATAAAACTGTCAATAAAAATCACATAATTGTCAATAAAAATCACATAAAAGTGAACACTGTTTCCGATTTCCATCACCATCATCCAGTGAGAGCAATAGTGGTTACATGTTCCACACGTGTGTGCACCAGTAGTCACCGACCCTGGTCCTGAACTTTCCTAAGATCTCTAGTCACAATCGCCTGCTCTGGCTAATCCACATCTTCAGAAGTCCCTGATTGGTGTGGATCATTAAGCTGGAGGGAGGTGCAGCATGTTAAATACAAGTTGGAGTTAAACTCAGCAGGAAAAATGAAATCCAGAAAGAGGGTCGGTGTCTACTGGTGTACATCACATAAAGCAAATGTAGAGTCAATGGCTCAACCTCTTTGTGACTGCTGCCTCTCGTTTTTGCTCTTGTTCATACGTCGTGTGGACTCTTTTTTCCATTCTGCGGTTGCTTTTGTTAGTTTGCTGCTCATTTAATTATTTACAAGTCTCCCAGGGACATTGAGCAGCAAAATCTGCTTTTTGCTTTATTAGCCATTTAAAAGTTGTATATGCATCAGGGGGCTATTATCCTGGATTCTGTCACAGCAGCACACAACACTTTGAGCAGTTGGGCTTCAGCCCACATTACTACAGATGGTTTGAATTAAGAATACAAGTTTTAAAAAAGGCTAGTGTAATTTAAGGCTTTAACCTTAATAGCTCTAATGTTGTATAATATTCATTTAATAAATATTATACAATTTATTATTAGAAATATCTAATATATGTAACATAATAAAAACTTTCTAGGACTAACACTGAATCTAATCCAAAAAGACTATTGATTTGGATTTGTTGTTGACCCTTTTTTCTCTGACTTTTATACTAAGAAAGCACATACAAGGACACACGGACACAAACACAAACACACACACACACACGGACACACACACACACACACACACACACACACACACACACACGATGACATGCGAAAGTGTGGAAAGCTTTGATTATGTTTTATGCAGATAAGCAATTCTGTAAAGTGCAGCAGCAGAGAACGGGTGCAGACTAATGGCATTCGACACATCCGCTGGTAGTGTGGTTTAACTGATTTGACTAAGCATACATGATAAAAACACACAACCAGCCCTCTTGTACTGAAACCAGCACCTGGCTACAGTGAGAATTAGAGAGAAAAGTCACTGCATCTTTCCGTCAGTATCAAAGGGAACAGTCACATGCTGCTGTTTCGTTTTCCTCTGTGCTGTAAAAGAACTACTATAACGTTTTCATAACCTTTAAGAGAGTATTTATCCTTTTTTGCTGCATCCAGCTTTACACTATCTTTTACAGTCCTCTGTTCCAGATCCAGACGACTTTAAAGATATTTTTGTATCTGCATTCACTGTTGATAATAATCAGCGACAATGACCATCAATAATGTTTTATTCTCAGCTACATGTGGCAAAGGATGCAGGAGCACATATTGACCTGTGTGTGCAGAATTGCAGAGACAAGACAGGTATGTGTGTGTGAGTGTGTGTGTGCGCGCACCTGGCACATTGTGCACTGTATGAATGTCAGAGTGGGGAGAGGCCACAGTACAAGAAAATGATTTAGACAAACATTATGCACACACACACACACACACACACACACACACACACACACAAAAGCTTTTTCTCTTTCTTTTTTACTCAGTTGTTTTCCTACACAAATAAAGCCCAGAGCTCAACTACACACTTTCCTTCTTCCTCAAACCATGGTCACTTAGTCTGTCTCTCTAAAATGACATGATCATCACTGTTAGCACTCTGCAGGATTTGTTTATGACTTAAATAACTAATTAAAAATGACAGCACGGGTCCATTTTCCCACCCCATTACTCTTAATAGTGTACCGTGGTGAACTACTTGGCAGCAACTCATGACTGTTTCTAGGGAGGTATTTTCTAAGGAGGTATTTAAGGAGGTATAGATTCTTTAACTGTGCTTGGAAAGAACAAGAAGCAGCAAGGAGGCTTCTAGAGTGAGGATACACATGTGTCTTTTTGATCACAGTATGGTACAGTTTCTCCACCTTCTCTCAGTGTGTCTCTTGCATTAACACGGGTATTACTGTGTTACTTTGGAGATTCTGTCGAAGGATAAGTTAAAAAAAGTTTAAATCCTAATACCAGATGCTCACTTGACAAGACGATACACTCTTAAAACTTTCTGTGTCTGGATGGTTCTTTCGAGAATATTTTATTCTAAATAAAATTAGATTAACATTTTTAACGTTTAAATAACCTCCAAATAATGTAAAGACTCACAGAACACTTACATTGGTAAAGCACCTTTAAATTATGTTTCGTATCATACTTTCTGCTTATTTATTGCTTTTGAAGGTTCTTTTTACTTACAAAAATTTGCTTTACTATCATCACTCAAGGAATTAATTTCTCAGTTCTCATGTCCTCAGAGGGAGGAGACGATGTGCAAGGAAAGGATGCGAGAAAAGAAACCACGTGTCACATTCGGTGCTCTGGGGAAGTGAAGCGAGGCACAATGTGCAGGTTCCATTAGATGGTTTTAATATAAAGACACAGACTGTAATCGAACGAAACCAAAAGGCACGAGGGCCTAACAGAAAGACACCACATAATACATACATAAGGACAGGGTCACGTGCAGGAAACATCAAGGTAGTGTGAGGGTTGATCTGCAAATACAACTCAAACTCAAAGAACTTAAATAGCAAACACTCTGAGACAGAAACCAATCAAAAGGCCCAGTCACTTAAACTAATACACAAAACAGGGGCACAGTGACACATGACACCAACATCCACTTATTTCAAAATAAAAGACCCACAACCAAAAACCCAGCCCCAACAGTTACCACCCCCCCCCCCTTACGGTGCCCCCCAGGACACCCTAAAACCCCTACCAAGGGCGGAGGAGGGGTAGACGGAGGCACAAAACAACAACAAAAAAATTTACACGGACCGCGGGCTAGAGCTGTAATCGGGCCTTAAAAGCTAAGCCCGACAAGACCCGAACCCGACAGAATTCGGCCCAAGCCCGACACGTTTTGATTGACAGCTTTTTAAAAGCCAGAACCCGTTTACAGCCTGACATTACTCAAATGTGTGCACGCACACAGATCTTTTACCTTTTGTCAAGAATGAGTCATTGCTACATTATTAACATCATTAATTAATGACTAACGTAGGTTATAGGCCACTTGGAAGTTGGAACAAAGAAATAAAATAAGTCCTCTGTTAACATCTTAACATCTCAGCGCTCTCAAT
>JBBPCX010064873.1:0-13940 GCA_037974365.1 Hydrocynus forskahlii | reverse complement strand
CTGCCCTTGCACGTTAGAGAGGCCCCTTCACTATCAATTTTTAAAACACGTCTTAAAACCCATTTTTATTCGTTGGCCTTCGGCCAACTATCTACAAATGAATAATTTTTTTTACATATTTAATTTTTTTTTATTTTTATCATTATTAGTATTATTATTATGAATTTTTCAATTTTCATGAACATTGATTATTCAATCTCACTGTCCAGCACTTTGTGTCAGCTGCGGTTATTTTAAAGTGCTTTATAAATAAAGTTGTTGTTGTTGTTGTTGTTGTTGTTGTTACATAGGCGGTTTTAATGTTAGGGCTGCTCATTGTAGGAAGTTTTAGAATACTTCCAGTGGTTGTCCTTTCTCCTTCCAATGGCTCACTGGGAAATCAAAGTACAGAGAATCGCAATATGTCAATGTGTCTCAGAAAAGTTTCTAGTTGAAACCATTTTTCTTTATTGAGATTCTCTACCGAAACTTGGAATGTCATTTCCCTTTCATTTTTTGGAGATTTTTTTTTTTAACCCCGAACAAGATGACAAAATGAAATGTTTGACCATCTTAACAGGAACCATTTTGTTCTTTTCTTCAGTTGCTAGTTGCCTCTATAACCTAAAACATTAATTTATTTTACATTTCATAACTAAGATTATCATAATCAGAGGGGTTAAAGCTGTGACTGCTATTGCATCCATCAAGAGCAGAAACTGGAAAAATTGTCCGCAGTGTTCTAGCTGAACATGACATTGCTTGACTTTTTCAGGATAATAAAAATATCATGGAATTGAAGGAAAGTGATTTATGGACATTCAGATCACGGAAGTTCAGTTTCTGTATTACATCATATTTACCCATTCATTTCTTTTAAAATTTATATTTAGGCCCTTGTAGAATTTTTAAACATTTTTTTGGAAAGTTGGCATTATGACCTCTTGCTGAGGACAGGTTAACTGCTTGTACATTCCAAATACAGATGATGCATTTTAACAAATTGTCATGAAATGTCTTGATTTTTAACAAAAAAAAAAGCATTTTGTATGCAGAACCTGTCCCTTGAGATAAAAATCACTACTGCATTGCATGACTGTATAATAGTTTCTACCACTACCACATGATTCACAATACACAATTATTGGTGTACTACAACAACAGAGAAATTACATTACAAGAACTGTGAGTCCAAGAACTGCGCAAAAAACAAACTTAAAATAAATTTTAACAAACAAATAATACAAAGCCTGGTGTGCCTGACAGAAGAGGCTTCTACTTAGTGTCAGTCTTGGCCACAATAACTTGTCATAAAACAGGGGCTAAAATATCGTATGGAAGGTGAATGTCCTTAATGATCAGCCCAGGACTCCATGCAAAATATTACTGAAACATCCTGCAGCTGCTTGGGACTATGATGCTTCTCTGTGTAGCAGTGTGACATTCTCCACCTTTCTCAAAGTAGGTCCTTTCCCACTCTCACTTTAACACCACATCAAGTACAACCTCACACGCAGTTAGACTCACAGCTGTGGCGGGCACTCTACATAAAAGAGCTGTTTTTCAGTACATAGTTACAATTCAAGAAGCCCATGCCACACTCCAGCAGAAGGAGGCTAGGGAGAGATGCTTTGCTTTACAAGCTGTGTTTTCAGCATAAGAAGCATTAGCATCTCACCATTTACAACAGGCAAGGACAAAAAAGTTTTCACAAGAAAGTATTTGCAACATCTTTCAAACAAAATCACTATGAATGCAACTGATGCTTACATTTAGGATATTATGAAAAGTCAACTAAACTTTTAAAGTTTACATTTACATCATTTAGCAGATGCTCTTATCCAGAGTGAAATACATTAGTGAAATTAGTGAAATACATTAGTATAAATACATTAATACATTAGGTAGTCCACAAGTCGTGGCTAGCTGTTACACATCTTAACAAATCCTGCCAAAAGAAATTTTTTTTGTCTGTTTTTAAAGATACATTTTGGCTGTCTACACACAGTACGGAAAAGATAAGATAAACCTTTATTAGTCCCACAAGTAGGAAATTTGCTTAGTAACGGCAGAAAGTGGAGCAGCAAAATTTAGAAAAACAATAGAATAGAATAAAAAAGAGAAGTTTTCAAATACAGAGAATGTTTTATAAAAGTTCTCAGGGACTAAAAATAAAAGTTCTTGAAGTGATCCTCAAGGACCTCAGGTTTATAATATTGCTGCCTGTTAAATGTTGGGTTCTGTCAAAACAAGTGACCATCTGAGGGTCCCTGAGGACCATTTCAAGAACAAAACAGTTTTGTGTCGTCAGTAGATCAAAAAGCACACAAAAAACATGTGCTCGCACATTATATCCACACATTAGCCATCCTTTCAGCTCTATTCCCACACACAGGTTTTAACATCAACACAACTGTTTAAACATGTTAAAACAAATTAGTGCTCCTTCACTTGAAAGAACTTGGAAAAATGTTTTTATAGTACTTTTTTCTAAAAAGTTTGTTCCTTACTGCTATTGCTTTATCAAACTGTACTTATTTTTTTTTCTCTGTTGCAATGAAGAATTGTCAGCTTTGTTTCATTTGAGGTATGTAAGGAATATAGTGAATTAATGCTGCAACAGCTGAAACAAATATCAGGAGAGCAGATGTAATAATTTAGGGTGTTAAGCAAAACTAGGAACATTACACAGTTACTTTGTACCCCCCTCCCCAAATCTTAGCCCACACATAACTGAGCTGGAACAACCATATCTGCCTTTTGGAAAACAAAAAAAAAGGTATATCATAAAAAGCTGATCATTTGGCACTACTACAGAACATTATATAGGCAAAATTCTGCTTTAGTAATGTGAAGACTAACCTGATGTAAATGCTTTGTGGAACTGGTATAGATCTTCTCCTCTCAGCTCCTCAGCTATCTGACCAATCTTCTGCCTCACACCATCCAGTCTGAGGTCTGCCTCATTCAACACCTCTTCCACATTAGGGACACTGTGGTGTAGTCCAGTACACATTATGAACGCTGTATTTCAGTCCAAGAAACTTTTTTCACATGTATGATAAATGTTACAGACAAAATACCACAACTGCCCTTATTCATGACCTTTGCATAGAAACTAAAACTGATTTGATTTTTTTCTGCATTTGATTCATGGACCTGCATTAGGACATTAAAAAGACTGAATTTGAGCTTAACGGGTGAATCAGCTTCTGCTAAATGAAAAGCTTCTGCACAATAATCCCTTAATTATATATCACTTGTAATTAACATGCCCCAGTATACACTCAAATACTTCTAATTTACATGCAAAAGATCCTGAATAATGCACAGTGTGTGATAGTGAAAATAAACCAGTTGTCATGGAACACTCTTATGAGCAGCCTACTAAATCAGTCAGTCTGCTGTGATTGCATGCCAACCCTCAGGCATTTGTCTATTCATACGATTCAACTAAAAACTAATGGACTAATAAACTAAAAAAAAATCATGTACGAATTTCCAGTTTTCATTTAAAAATTACATCAAATATTTTTGACCATCATTGCTAATCATTTTGGTTTATAAACTGCAATGGACTCTAACTAGGGCTATTAGTGACGACTAACAAATAAGTAGTCTAACAATTTTTTGGTAATTAATTGAGTGACCAAACAAACTGAATACACAGTAAAGTTACGAGCACCAGTATATAGCGAAAAATCGTGTTGTGATATGGAAAATGCCTAAAAATGCCTATTTTATAGTGTAAACCCTAAATATACCCCCAAATATGCTTCCAAAACACTTTCATTTTAAATTCATTACCCTTAAAGAAAATGTGAAGGTAAACCCGTATTCGTACTGTACAGTTTACACTGAACTCCCGCAGTGCTAGAATGTAAAATATCGATATTACCCCTGTATAGACTGAACTGTGATTCATGCACGCACGTTTTCTTTGGTATGTGCGGTCATTTTCTTTGGTATAAGTAGAATAAATACAGTAATAAATTTATTTAAATTTACAGTAATAAAAATACAGAGCTTTAAGGAGAACAAAACAAAAAACACAAGAACAGTCAATGGGGGGAAATTCTGGTCAGCAGCATCACAGGACAGCGGCCAATCAGCAGCAAGTTGAAATAAATAACGTCCTCAGATTGGCTACTTTCAAACCTCCTGCCTCTGAATACAGCTGACTGTGACGTTCAGGACTCATGCGCCACGCCCCCTCGTCCTCTTATGTTTGTGTGGGCGTGGCTTGGACATCACAGTCAGCTGTACTCAGAGGCGGTGGACTGAAAATCTGCGATGGACTGAAACCGCGACTGCTGATCCGTGTTAAAGTGGGGGGCTACATGATTTATATTCTTTTATTAAAACACAAAATGTATATCTGAGAACATATTTGCATTACATGGATACATTTATTGAGATCCTGCACATTGAGGGTTTCTCTTTCAGGGACACTGAACACAGGTTAAGAATGATCTAGATTCTCAATTAAAATTGCAGATTAATCACAAGTTGATTCACTGAAAACATACATTTCCATTTTTTTCTAATCAGTCATGACAGCCCTAAAACTAATGTTGCTACATTCAACTTTACATGTACTCCAAAGATGACAAAATATGTTATTAATTTTGTTAATATTTCATTAACAGAACTGTAAAATTTGCCTGTACTCATTCATCTAGTCAAATTCTACCATTTCTCTGTTGAATAAGGGCCATTGTGAAGGCACAGCAACAAAACTCCTTGGTGCACACGACAGATGTAAATAACATTAAAAATAGAAGGAATAGAAGACTGGGCGATTTGAATATTTTGGCACATGTATTAATAAAGAATATAATCACAAACATGGGAACTTCTTTATTATTATTCATGCCCACCACAGAAAACGTTATGTTTGCTGGAGCTGCATAGACCTAGAAACAGTTGTTCTCATACTGCGTTAGGCAGAATATACTAGTGTTTCTGATTTGACGAAATACAGTAATATGAATAACATGAAGTCCCTGCTGAAATTAAGAGCACAGTATATTTAATTAACCTATCAAGGTCTCTAAACCATGCAAAGTCAAACTAGCAATAAACGGACCAAAATCCATGTATTTCTTCAAATAGACTTGTAATTCTGTTTAGTTTTTCTCAGTACACTACAGGGTTGGAAGAGTCCTACTTAGCACTGGAGAATTCCAGATCAACATCTAGTGGTATTTCCATATACGCAGAACCTACCTAGTCACTCTGTGCAGCAGAAATATTGTCCTCTTGCTCTCAATTGTAATGTCTCGACTTAATTTGACGAGACGCTCATATTTGTCATGCTTGGTGTCAAGTTCTTGTTGAAACACTGTGGATAACAAGAAAAAGTAAGGCCTCGTCCACACAGATGTCTGAATCAGGCGTTTTTCTGGCGTTCGTGGCGTCAGGTTAGCGCAGACTGAGCGCTGACTGTTTTTCTGCTCATTGGAGCAAATCAAAACATCCACACGGGCTTTCAGCCCCTGCACTCAGTCGGTGTTGTCGCCCCCCAAAAAAATAAAAAAAATAAAAATAATAATAATATATAGCAGGGAACGTCTTCTTGGCATCAATTTCTGCCGGTGTGGTACTGCATTTACATGGCGTTCGGCTGATGTTCTGGAGGACCGAATATGTCCCATGATTCTATAAAATCATTCATTGTCATTCATTTTCTGTAACCACTTAATCCTTACTAGGGTCACGGGTACCTGGAGCCTATCCTGGGGTCTATAGGCGCAAGGCGGGGACTCACCCTAGGCAGGGCACCAGCCCACAGCAGGGCGCATGTTTTTTATTATTATCATTATTATTATTATTATTAAGAATACTAATATTAAATATTTGTGTCAAAATATTTAATATTAAATTTAATTAAGTACTAATATTAAATAGATTAGTATTAATATATTTAATATCAAATATATTTAATTCTGTAAATTATTCCTGTATTTGCCCTGCTTATACCAAAGAAAACACGCTTGCGTGAATTACAGTCCAGTAAATATAAGGGTAACATCAGTATTTTACATTCTAGCACTGCGGGAGACAGCAGTTTAGTGTACTGTACAGTACAGATACGGGTTTATCTTTACATTTTCTTTAAGAGAAATGTATTGTGCTAAGATTAAAATGAAATGAAAGCGCTTTGGGAGCCTATTTGGGGGCATATTTAGGGATTACACTATAAAAATAAGCAATGTGCAATTATTATAATATACATATAGATATTGAAATCTGTTTTATTATAATAATAAATGATATATAATAATTAGTATCATTGTTATATCATTATTAATATTGTTGATATTGTTATAAATATTGTTATATACTATTGTATTATTTTTTTTATATTAATAAAAAAAATAAACTCAGACATATGAACATGTTTAAATCTTCACATGGCTTCAAAAATCACAAAAAACGTCCATTTGACCTGACGTTGGGCAGTAAGAGAGTGAACCCAGTAATGGCGGCGATGTTTGTTCCTTTCCTGTCTATGACGCCTTATCAGGAGGATTTTTAATAAAACAAGAATGTCAAAGCTTAGTTTTTACAAAGAATAGGGATCCATGATTTTTATTGCAGAACTATTCACAAAGACGACCCACATGTGAACACTTTGGACCGAATAATTACTGCGCCCACAGGTAAATACACAAAACCACACACTGGGCTGCAGGCTGGCGTTAAACAGCGTCAGATGAACGCCAGTGAACATGCCTCACTGAAGTCAATGAAGCACAGCTACAAAACTCGTATAGCGTTCAGAACACGTTCGTTTATCCAAGATTCGAGCGTCCGTGTGGACAAGGCCTAAATAAATTCGAAGGAAACATAGATGTGTACAAGAAATATAATATTACAGACATGTTGCAGTTGTTCCATATTAAACAACTGTAGTGCTACACTTAATGTAGGATGTAGACCAATGTGAACAGCACTAAATAGGATAATAAGATAAGACAAGATAAGAAAGAATTTTTCATCTGGAGGGAAATTCTTTTGTCATTAGCATGCTCAGTGCAACATGAAGAATAAAACATAGTAAGACAATAAATTTTGTTTATATAGACAAAGCTATAGCACAATAACAAGAACACAAACATTATTGTAGCCAGTGTTGTGCACGAACGGCGTTCATTGAACATGTTTCTATTTTTTGTGAACGCTGAACTGAACGAATCAGTTCACAAATTATGAACGTGAGCGAGAGTGAACACAGCTCATGCTTTACGTTTGCTGATTACAGGCTAGCATGGTCGGACGCCTCCACAGAAGGCAGTTTGTTTAAACATTTGAGTCCGATTCTTGAAGAAATAGGTGTAGATTTAGATGGGGGAAACCACACATTTTGTTTACTTTTAGTTATGTTGTTTTCTGAGCACTTTAAAGGCTATTGTCTGAATGTTGCATTTTAGGCAGACACGTTTTTTTTTTTACAATTTGTGTTAATATTGTCTGAATAAAATTTCCATATACAGTATACCTGCACCTCGTTTTTTTCACTTTCAGCATAACATGATGCGTTTCTTAAGTGGTAAGATCTATTCTCAACCTCAAAATGGGTTTTTAGTGTAATTTATGTCTGTGATTGTTCAGTGGTACGACAGATAGAAGGAGAAGGTTGAAGGATCTTCAGATAGAAGGACGTTGAATTGAAAATGTTAAAACCCCCAAAAACTAACGAACGAACGTGATATAAAAATCCACAAAAACTCATGAATGAATGTGAACTAATTCATTTTTTGAGCTGTGAAAAAAAATAAAAATAAAAATAACTATGAACGTGAACTACTTCATTTTTATTTGAGTGAACTGAACTTTGAACTATTTTTTTTTCAGTGTGAACTGGCACAACACTGATTGCAGCAAAATAACCAATACCGACATTGCTGTGTCTAAGATTTAGTGTGCTGTACCAGCATATCAGTGCATATCAGTACTGCAAAAGGTTTAAGGAAGTGACAGTGTTGATGCAATAAAAATGAGCAGCAGATTATGAGGGAATGACATTCAGTCACATTAAACAGTTGAGCTGTATTGCACAAATCCTATTTGGAACATAACGACATAAAAACGGATAAAGATCACCTGCAGAATGACATCAAAACAGCTTTCCAGTTCGAAATCGACACAATGAGCAACTTCTGGGTTACTGTTCAGATTTAGAAAATTAGCACAATACAATATCACACGGAGATTAATGACCAGATAGTAATAATCGGCATTAACATTCACGAATTGTTTTCTCTCCTAGGAGTTTGGAAGGAGTGCTTTACCTCTGAATTCGGAGATCACCGGAGAGGCCGGGCCCACAGAGTCGCCTGTTTTCTGAACTGACTCAGTCTTCCGTTTTCGGGCGTTTCCATTACCTAACAAACAGAGAATTTGTCTATCACATTATCTGAATGATCCTTTTTCGGCACCTTCAGCGACGACCAGCCAGCTCTGTACCCCAGCAAAGTGGCAGTTAGCTAGCCAGTGACCGAAAAATTACAGCGCTAGAATTACCTTCTCTTTTACTCATGTCTCTCTGAAGAAGAATGCGCTTCACTCGGTCCTTAAATCGAGAGCTCCAATACAGGCGTGGTGTTACGGTATTACTTACGACTTTTCAGACAAAAACATCAAAGCTAAGCCAACGTTAGCTAAGGAACTTAGCTGGCTAGGTAATATGTTCCCTCCTCTTTGGATTCAGTTCCCGCTGGATATATATATATCGCAAAAACGCTTTTAATCTTTAAACAACAGGACGTTTAGGATTGACCGCAAATGACTAACTATAGTTCACAGATCATTTAGAATTTAAATGCGACGGCTACAACCCAGCCATCCTTTGTAACGCCTGACGTCATTGGTTTCATTGATGACGCCTAAACTGAAATAGAAGTGATTTCAATGTACCTAGAAAAGCAAGGACTGTAGCTATACAAATATAGTCTTTGCTTTTATGTACAGATATATTCAGGGTGCATGCTAACACTTTAATGTAAGTTTATTTTATAATTTATACATAATATAAATATTGTTATAAAACAAATACATAATATTGACTTATATACTGTGGATATAAAAAGTGTACACACCCCTGTTAAAATGACAGGTTTTTATGCTGTAAAAAAATGAGACCACAAAAAATCATTTAAAAACATTTCCCACCTTTAATGTGACCTATAACCTGTACAATTAAACTGAACAACAAACACATTTGGTAGGGAAAAATATAAAAAAAAAAACATACAATAAGCTGGTTGCATAAGTGTGCACTCCCTTAAACAAAAATTTTGTTAAAGCCCCTTTTGATTTAATTACAGCATTCAGTCTTCTTGGGTAAACACCTGACATCAATTAAAATGACTCTGATTAACCGCAAATAAAGTTCAGCTGTCCAAGTAGGATCTCCCTGACATTTACTCAGTTGTCTGCTGCAACAAAAGCCATGGTTCGCAGAGAACTTACAGGATCAAACACCGATGACAAGACTAGACAAAAACTGGTCAGGGAGGCTGCTAAGAGACCTACAGCAACACTGAAGGAACTGCAGGAATTTCTGGCAAGTACTGGTTGTGTACTACATGTGACAACAATCTCCCGTATTCTCCATTTGTCTGGACTGTGGGGCAGGGTTGCAAGACGGAAGCCTTTTCTTATAAAAAAAACCCATCCAGGCCTGGTTAATCAAGTCTCCCAAAACCATGTGGGGAAAATGTGTTGTGGTCAGATGAGAACAAGGTTGAACTTTTTGGCCACAATTCCAAAAGGTATGTTTGGTGAAGGAAAAAAAAAAAAAACACTTCACATCACCAAAAGAACACCATACCCATTGTGAAGCATGGTGGTAGTAGCATCATGCTTTAGGGATGCTTTTCTTCCGCTGGAACTGGGGCTTTAGTCAAGGCTGAGGGAATTATGAATCGCTCTAAATACCGTCACTTTTGTCCCCAAATCTTCAGGCATCTGCTAGAAAGCTGAAGATGAAGAGGAGTTTCACCTTTCAACATGACAATGATCCCAAACATGCATCCAGATCAACAAAAGAATGGCTTCTTCAGACAAATATTAAAGTTTTGGAATGGCCCAGCCAGAGCCCAGACCTAAATCTGGTCTGGTCTGATCTGAAGAGGGCTGTGCACAAAAGATGCCCTCACAATCTGACAGATTCGGAACGCTTCTGCAAGGAAGAGTGAGCAAATATTGCCAAGTTAAGATGTGCCATGCTGATAGACTCATACCCAAAAAGACTGAATGCTGTAATTAAATCAAAAGGTGCTGCAACGAAGTATTAGTTCAAGGGTGTGCACACTTGTGCAGCCAGCTTATTGTATGTTATTATATTTTTTCCCTACCACATTTGTTTTTCAATTGAATTGTATGGGTTACAGGTCACATTAAAGGTGGGAAAAGTATTTTTTTTTTTTGGTCTCAGTTTTTACAGCACAAAAACCTGGCATTTTAACAGGGTTGTGTACACTTTTTATATCAACTGTATTTAATATTAGTTTATAATGTATGGTTGGATTAAATGTTTTTAAAGTGTCAACCAATGTGAGACATTAAATCTGAGTATATAATAAGAACTGCTTTCATGACCAATATGTGTGGGAATACCCACATTGTGTCTTTATTTCTTCTTTCTATTTTAATTTATTTTATTTTTATCAGAATTAAGCTGTGCGTTATTAAGAGTTCTTTCACAGATATGTTGGATGCAGATTTGTAAGCAACTGTAGCATAGCCATATGATCTTCTGGCCAGCAAAAGACCAGATATAGCTTCATAAGCTAACAGAAAAAGCACCAACAACAGCTAGTAAAACATATATTAGGCTACTTACTCAAGAGAGGCTCAAACTGCCTCTGTTCATCCTTGCTGTCTCACCAGATAAATCAGATTTTGCGTGTCTGCCTCACTCTCCAAAGCAAGTTTTCCAGTTTGTGGAATGAGCGTGTGTTGTTTGTTGGTTACGGTGAAAGGGGGCGTGTTCTCACCGCCCTCTGTAGCACAATGAGCCAATAGTGCCACTGCTATTCATGTATTCAGATTGCTGTTTTACATCTGAATAGCTAAGGGGCATGGCTGCGTCGAGCGGCGAGACAGAAAATCGCATGCTTCCTTTTTATCCTATTTACAAAGTGCCATCGATATATTTTATTTTAAAACATATTTGAAAAGTAGAGGGTTCAAGCATTCTAATGGTGTTACTTATATGTTATGGGACACACAGAACTTTAGATGATTGTTTTGGAAAACTGAAAAGTATCCATTTTTGGATCCTCCGACCTCAGAGGGTTAACTTCACTTTATCTTGCCGCCTGGGGTTGAAAAACACCAAGGCTGACACCCTGTCTCGTCAACATCAGGCAGAGAGCCCTCGGATGGACCCCGCGCCTGTCCTATGACCACAACTCATCCTGTCGCTCCTCTGGTGGGAGTTAGAAGATCAAGTCCACCAGGGGCAGACCTTGGTTAGCTCCTTGGCCCGCTACTTCATTTGGGCTGAGCTATCCCATAATCTCCTCACCTCATCTGCTACCGGGCTCAGTCCATTTGAGGTATGCAACGGTTTCCAACCTCCGCTGTTTGAACACCAGGCTCGTACTGTTGGCCCAATAGTCCGCAATGCCATCCAACTGGCCAGTGCTCACTATTCCCAACAGCACCGCCACCAGCATGCTCCGGGGCAATTGTTCCATGTCGGTGACAGGGCATGGCTCTCCACATGAAACCTGCACCTCCACATGGAATCAAAGAAGCTCTCCCCTCGGTTCATCAGTCCCTACAAAGTAACCCACCGGATTAACCCTGTCACCTTCCGGCTCCAGCTGCCTGCCTCCCTCCGGATCCACCCAGTCTCCCACATGTCATAGCTCAAGCCCTCGTCATCTCGCCTCTGGTTCCTATTGCTCTGACTCGGATCATTGATGGTGGTCCTGCCTACACTGTCCGGTGGATCCTCA
This sequence comes from Hydrocynus forskahlii, assembly GCA_037974365.1. Lineage (NCBI taxonomy): Eukaryota > Metazoa > Chordata > Actinopteri > Characiformes > Alestidae > Hydrocynus > Hydrocynus forskahlii. The sequence continues at coordinate 1,986 of JBBPCX010064873.1, read as the reverse complement.
ACTCGTGACACCGTGGCCGTGGCACCCAGTACTTAGTCGACTGGGAAGGCTACGGTCCAGAGGAATGGTCTTGGGTACCCGGTTGGTTCATCCTGGACCCTATCCTCATCCAGGACTACTGTCGTTGGATCCTTCTGGTGATGGCCCTGGAGGGGGGGATACTGTCACATGCACCAGTCACGTGACGTGTATGGGGTCCCAGAAGTGACACACGTCACAGGGTTTCTAAACAGGAAGCAGGTAGCAACCAGTGCTCAGTCACTGCCAGCCCAACCCAACCCAGCTCAACTACCATCTCTACTGGTACCATGAGTACTCCGGTTATTTCTGTATTTATATTCTCACCAAGCGTGTGGTCTAACAACTCTCTCATGTCTGTCCGCGACTGGTTTCATCCACCACGCTACACTGGGCTAACTGTTTGGTCAGGTACGTTCTTGTCTCCAAACTCCCATGACAAGTGTGTAATACCATAAAATTGCTTGTAGCTCAACACAACATAATGTAAAGTAAAATAAGTGTGATAAAGAGTTTTGTTCTTCACACTTCCATGGAAACAATGAATTAGCTATATATTATACAAGAATTACAACACTTTAATTTTATGTAGTTCATTTTTTTATGTATGTATCTTTCATTAGGTAAGAGTTTGATTGAATAAAAAAATATATTTTTCTTCCTGTTGGACAATGTTCTTGAATTATGTATCTTAAGAGACTCTGCATTTTAGTATCTGTATCAGAGAAGAAGTGGCATCATGCCAACTTTACATATTGTACATCAGTGGTGATTTTACTCTGAATGTGTTCCACAGGAGTGTCTGGAAATTTGACCAAAGACTTGGGCGAAGCAGCCAGTAAACTCAAACAGCTGCTGAGGATTAGCTATCTTGCTAAAGAGAAGGAAATCATCTCTACCCTTTAGGACAAACTGCAAGAAAAGATATTTGTATGACACATTTTAGTGTTAATTAAAATTTCAATTAAATAACTGTTATTTTTCTAATTGCGTCCTGCTGTTAGGAAGAGCTGGATCTTGAGGCACATCTTGGTTACACAACATTTAGCTAAATCTGCCTTAAGATGACAAAAATATTGCATTCCTGAGAATTGTTTTATGTGCTGAAGATATGCGACAATTTCACCTTTCTAAGAACTCTTTTATCTTTAACCTTTTTTAGGATATATTCTGGAACAGTTTTTTGAATGAACATTAAATTGATAAACCTATGATTAGGTCAGAAACTCTTCCATAATGTCATGTCTGGCTCAGGGAAGGAGGACAATAGAGCTCAAACAAACAGTTTTTCTCTCTGGCTGGGCTCTGATACAGGTAGGGAAGTGACTGCTTCACTGAATTGGACTCTAGGAAGTGGGTTTTACTCCTTAGCCGGTGTCACGCAGAAACACAAGATCCACAGCATGCAGCAGTCATATAAGGACAGTCTAGAGCCTGAGAGTGATGCTGGTTAAGTCTTTTCACTGGGGAGACATGAGAGAGAAAGAGAGACAAAACAAGAACAGTTTCAAGGAGACCCTTAAGGTGCAGAGAAGAGCACTCTATGCTATAAACCTTCTGTGGGTTAGCTGGAGTTTCTTCCGTGAAGCCCAGTCCGGGGCAGAGATAGAAAAAGGAGAAACGGGTAAGATGAGGATGAACGCATGAGGGACTGCTGGTTCAGCTGGGGTTAAATACAGAGGAGACACTAGAAGGGAAAACACAGGAACTAATCAGAAACCACAAACAACAAACAGCTAACAAGGGGAAACACATGAACTAATGAGCAGGAGCCTAGCAACCCAATCAGGAGGGAACATGGAGGCTCACTCTGCTATAGGTGGATTGCTATACACCGCACCCAAACACAAACAAGCCTACATGTGGAGAGGGGGCATGGCGGACAAACTTAAACTAAGGCCCCGTCCACACGAAGCCGTAAACGGGCTTATCCGCACAAATATTTGTCCTAAAACACCTCTCGTCCAC
>JBBPCX010064852.1:0-13942 GCA_037974365.1 Hydrocynus forskahlii | reverse complement strand
TGCAGAGGGGCGTTTAATTTTCAAATTAATCGCGCGATCAATTTATTTTAAAGCGTTATAGAAAATAAATTAACGCAAAAAGTTAACGCGATATTTTTAACAGCCCTGATATATATATATATATATATATATATATACAAAACAGTAATAAAAAACAGTAATAAAGTAACAGGACAAATTGCACATTGCTCACAGTAATATTTTACCCCTAAAACATATATCTGGTAGGGGATGGAAGTGCTGTTCACTTCCGTTTTTAGAAAGTGTTCCCACTCTTTAAGTTCTTCGTTTATGTCCCATTATGTCATTGAGATGTACTGGGATATTTACACATACAACATTTGACAGACAACTTTATTCAAAGCAACAGTTTCACAGGTGCAGAGTCTTGCCTAAGGACCCCTACTCTAAGGACGCTTACTGGTATAGTGCCGTGTGTTTAGGCCATGAATCCCTTTTACATTTTATGATTCATGGGGAGCAGTGTGTTGGGACAGTACTTTGCACAATGTTACCTCAGAGATGCCACTAGCAGTCTGGGATTTGAACCCATGACCTTCTGATCACAGGGGCAACTTCAGAACCACTAGGCCACCAGCTGTCCCCCCTCAGTGGTATGCTGTGGTGTGGGCAGGAATCGAACCCCGACTCTCCTGCTTGGAAGGCAGCAACGATGTCCACTACACTGACCAACCACAATCTGCAGTTTGAAGCAAACACTACAGTCAAGCAGAGCTGAAAGTATCTGCTTGACTGAAGTGGAAATGTTATGAGCGTAAAACAAATAAAAATGTGTAGTTTCAGAGGACGTACGGAAGTGAAAACGATTTAACTTCATATTCACCAGTTGAAAAAGCGTGTTGATAACACGTAAGAAGTCAGTAGTCATCAGCCTTTCTGCAGGTTTCACCTCACCCAAAATACAGCACACCTGCTTCCAGCTAATCAACTAGGCTGATCATCAAGATCTGACATGTTCAATAAAGGGTTGGAACTGAATTCTTCAGAAACAAGGCAGTGGGGTGGATTGCATGTAGTTTCTTTAAGTTGTTTGTTTGGTCCTTTTACCCCATTATTAATGGTCAGGACCCTCACAGGACCACCAGTAAGTAGGGTATTATTCGGGTAGTGAATCACAGCAGTGACACAATGATATGATTGTGGCACACAGTGCTGTGCAAAAGTCTTAGTCTCCTGTTTAAAGCCATTTATCTGAGCAGTACTGCTAAAGAAAACACCACCGACTAGAAATAGCCAGCCAACGGTGTCCTTTAGTACTTCACCAGTAGTGGACTTTTCTCAGTCTAGCAGTGACACTGAGGTGTTTACCAGCTCCAGCAGTAAAACAAACACATCAGATCTGTTTTAATACCCTTAAAACAGAGAAAAATCCACCAACCAAAAATATGCAGCCAACAGTGTCCTGTGTCCAGAAGGACTAAAGCACAGCCTAAACAAATTGTGCAGCACCCGGTGAACCATTAACAATAACTTTAGATTTACAAGGTGGACCAACAGGTTAGATGCATTTCATAGAGTGGACACTGTTTAAAAACTCAAGCAGCACAGCTGGGTGTGACAGTCTCACACCCAGCATGTTCAGTGTGTGTGCACAGCACACACACTGAACATGTCACTACCATTCCAGTGTCACTGCAGATGATTAGATAGATGTATATATGATCAGCAGTATATAAATATACAGTCAGTCTATGAAAATACAGTAACTCAGACAGTATTCAAGTACAAGTGCAGCATGTCCTGAATGAGAAGCTCTGGTATGTATTACGTCAGGTCAGGGGTGCCGTGTTCGTGCTCCTGCGATGTGTCACTACATTCTAACAACTGACAGTCTTGAAACAGAATGAGGTAAGACAGGGACACAAACCTTACAGAGTCCTGATTAACACTGCATGACACTCCGGGGAAAGAGGGCAGAGGTGAAAGTGAGTGTGTCTCAATCTTTCACCTACACTGTAGAAACATTTATACCACTTTACAATAAGACTGCCCTTATAAAAGATTTATAAATGATCAGGTTGTCAATATACAGTTTATAAATCATTAATAAGTCATTCTAAACAAGTTGTCATACATTGATGCAGCCTTACTATTTCGCAAGATCTGGTGTTTTAATGGTAGTAGCATGTTAACAAATACATGATGAAGCTGACAGTTTAACATTCTGCCTAAGAAAGAGACAAGATAAACTCAGCAACTAGCAAGATCTGAGATCTCGCCATATAGTGAGCCTGCATCAAAGTATAACAGTTATAACTTGTTAATACCTGCTTATCAAAGATTTATAAACTGTCTACTACCTAATTAACAACTCATTTATTAATTCTTTATAATGGTAGTCTTATTGTAAAGTGTTGCTGAAACACTTGTGTGCTAACAAGCCATTTAACTGAAAGCATTCACATAACAGCATAGAAATGTATTTTCAGATGAACCAAAGGCTAAGTTCATCAACAACCTAGAGCCACTTCAAATCAACCAGGGCCTTGAATTCAGATTTTTAAGAAAAAATCAATGTTCAAGATTCTTTTGTAGACACACAAAAGAAATGTGAAAGGAGGCATCGATTTCAGTTGTGAAATCTGCCCTCCCCTCTTTCAACAGTCAAAGACGGCTAAAAACTGTGAGGGCGGGGTTTACTGCACATGGGTGTCTCCTCATCGCACACCCTTTAGCATATGACTATAAGAGTATTCAGGCAGTCGACTTACCATCCAGTTGAAGTTCTTGCCATATACTGATTGGGATTCTCAGCGTTCAGACTACTCCAGTTCAGACAGTCTTGTTGGAACTGATGTGCCAGAACTTCTGAAGGCAGTATGTACAGTATACTTTGATTTTATTTAGAAGACCTTAGCTGGCAAATTATTGGTGTTTTCTCTTGCTTCTAATGATCAGTGATGTGATTCTTTGCAAAATGCAATCTTATTTTCACCTGTAAACAGCTACTTGACTTGTATCTAGTTTTGCACATGAAGGTAATGATAATTATTGAAATGTTGCTTTGGTAACTTCCCTTTTAAGGATTTTATTTTTTCCTTCTTTTTCTGCAACCAGTTGATTGATCTTAGGTTAGAGTTTTGTAGTTCTAGTCCTGAAGGGTAATTCAGAATGCAGGACTTCTCAGTTATCCAGGTAACTTAAGCCCAAAATGTCCAGCTTGACTTTGGGCTTAAGTTATCTTGCTAAACTGAGAAATCCTGTTTTACTGAAACTGTCAAACCGTGCTGGACACAGGCCCCCCAGGACCAGAACAGAAGAACCCTGACCGCGTTTAATGTTGATGAGCAGAAAAGATGTAGCACGGATGCAGTGTCGTCATGATATTAACTTTTTAACCATCTGTCTCTTTCAGCGTTCATTTGACCTAGTGGACGCTGCTTAAATCGACTAAGAATGACTGCTGCCAAGTAAGAACCTGTTTTTCTCTTTTTTTAAATGGGGGAATATTTTATATTTTAGTCACTGTTGCTAAAGGTTTCTCCTGAGATAAGACAGCAATGCACAGCCCAAGGTTTCATCTGCTCCAGCATTAGTGATTCAGCTGATCACTTGATTAAGTTTCCCACTGTGAGCTGAATTAGGCAATACTAATTAGGCATTGGGACTGCTAAACTCTGCACAGTTACAGTGAGAATTAGGTTTTCACTACATTTATACTACATTTCAAAGGCTTGTTTAAAGCTACAGTTTGGTGGGAGAAAACAAGATGCACAATTTTCTCCTTACTCCAAATGTAGTATAATCTTTTGGTTTCTTTGGTTTTCCAATGGAGCTATTAGGCCAGTGTAGCTAACAGCTTATCAATTAGCATTGCGCAAACAGGCTAAATCAGCACACCTTTACCTGAAACCATATTGCACTGTTCAGTAATCTCTAATAGACTTGCTTATGTTTCTGATACTCTATGACATACTGTTATCTGTAAAATGGACAGAAGTACAGATAAAGTATAGATTAGCCTGCTAATACTGTTTAGCTATGTGAAAAAATATAAATTTTTGGAAATGATACTAAACTCAAAAGGGTTTAAGGCAAGTGTATGACGATGAAGCATGCAGTTTATACAATTTCAACTTCCATTAGCTATTAACTACATTAGCCTCCTGTGCAAGAGTAAAAATGTGAACATGGGTGATCAAAATTTGGTGTAAGGGTGAAATTGCAAAAAGGATTGTTTGCCAGCCATTACTTTGGCTTAGAAACATCAATAGTATCCTACAGTTCAATGTCTAATTGCTCCAAAATCTATTTTTCCCTCCAGAGTGATGCCTGTGGACCTGACCATGCATATGGGACTGAGCCGACGGGCCGCGAGGCGCCAGCGTTTAGAGATGCCCTTGCTTAGAAACCAACACACACTTCCAAGGTCTAGCATGCCAACAGACAACTCTTGTCCAGCCAGATCTGTTACACCACCCAGGCTTGCTTTGAGCTCAGTGAGCTCTTCCAGCAGCAACGGGACACTGAAGAAGAAGAAACGTGTTGTATTTGCAGATGATAAAGGCTGATGCCACCCCGACGCCTGAAAAGCCAAAGGACCAGCCCACCGTCCAGGGCAGGATCCTGCGGTTTCGACTCGGGTTCCCTCAACCTTCTGCTGATCTCCCATCTTTTTTTGGAAACCTAGCAGATTCTCTGGTGCGTCTGGAGACCTGCAGTCTAATGGGTGGGTCGTTGAGTGGATCAGTGCGGGTCTGCAACATCAGCCTTGAGAAGGCTGTACACATTCGCATCACGTTTAACTCCTGGAGATCCCACCTGGATGTCCCTTGCACCTCCATACCACAGCCCCCTGGCTCAGACACTGCACTTTTCATCTTCGCTGTGCCTTTTCCCTCCGACCTGAAACTTCAGGATCATGTGGAGTTTTGTGTGTCATTTCGTCCTGGATGTAGCGGCACACTTATCTGGGACGACAACAATGGACAAAACTATAGAATCCTGGTAGACGTTGTGGACCCTGAGGAAGTCCCAATTCGGAACAGATCCTTCCTGACGCAAAGCCCTAAACGGCTCCAAGCTTGGCCCAATAGAAAAAGCCAACTTGTGCATTACCCAGCGTGCCTCAGCCCACTCAGTTCCTTAGAGAACATGATCATCAAGCCCCTGAACAGGCAGGGAGATAACTGGTTAACCCTGAAATGCTAAAAGGACTAGCAATTCATTGAAGCTTTGATTTGTATGTTGGTCCCTTTTAATTTTCATTACCAATGTTATTATTTTTGAATGAAGTATTCCTGCAAAGAGAGTCCATGGAGTGGAGAAGGACATACATGCAGCTATGCATGCCGAAGAACCACAGCTGAGTCTGTAGAGCACCTTTCGGGACATAGGTTCTTCATAGAACTGTTTTTGCAAATATTACATGGTAGTGTGAAAAGCCTATGTTTTTAATGCAAAGATTACCAAATGACTGTACATCCTAGCCAAGAACCATCAAGGACCCTTGAACTGAACCAGTGATGGACCTGGTTTCTCCCTACAGAAAGGGTCTCAAATGCTAATATTGGAGGCCCAGTGTCCAGTATGGTGATTTCCATTTTTGAGCACTAAACTGCTAAATGCAATAAATATCTGATTAGTACTAATAAGGAAACCACACCGAATTCCAGGGCTCCAAGGTTTCTCCTTGAGAACTTACATCTCTAAAGCAGTTGATTTGTGGCTCCATTGTCTAATAAAACCCCCAAACCTACTCAGTCATGTCAGAAAGGTCACCACTGTGAGAACATTTTTGATCATGAATGTTGCCCTAAATGTGAAATTGTAAAATATGTAAAATATGTAACATGGAAAATTGTAAAATGTGTATTGTGATGTTTTATTTTTGTGCACCTGACTCAAAATTCAACTAAATTGGGATTTCAGGTACAGATGTTTCTTCTATTTTCATCCCAGAACACCACGTGACACTTGTTTTACTCTCATATAAACGCTGTTGAACAGCCCATGGAATCATCTGGTGTGTAAACAGTTTGAGAACAAAGTTGTGGGACACACTGTTACCTGCCTGAGGGTAACACGCCCAAACGCTGCATTCTTTTCTCCCCTGACGTGTTGTTACCCGCCTCAGGTGTGTTCATGTCCTGTTCATCTTTTATCATGGCACTAAGTTACCTTTGTGCAAGCTAGGATATAACTTTTCCCCTAAAGACTATGAATCATTTTAGATTTTCTAGATATTTTTTCACCAATTGTTTTCATATTTCTCACTTACTTGTACGGAGAGTCTTTGCCAAATGACTAGATGTAAAATGTAAATGTAACAAATCCCACAGGGTTTTAGCATAATGATCCTCTCCCATACCCTGATATAAGAAACCATGCTTAGCACAATCACACCAATGTGCTGCACTGTCTCTGCTCTTTTATGCTTAGTGATCTTATTGTAAGGTTTAGAGACAGCTGTCCTTGAGCCCTAACAGCTACATTCAAGCATTGAGATCCAACCCTACTGTAACCATAGGGGGATCAATTTAACTATGCCTTGGGCCCTTTTAATACTTGGTTTTAAATTAGGTCCTGGGCTTTCAGATCAAGTGGATGGTACTAAAGTTTAAACGTCCACCAAAACATCCAGTTACTCAAACCGCTTACCAAGGTGAATTTCAAGAAAGTAAATTATAAATAAAGGACCTGAAACAGAGCCCTGGAGAACACCACTAATTATAGAACAATATGTTAAGTATTAAAACATGTCACATCATAAAATAAAAGATTGGCAGTAAAAAAGCAAAAGACAAGTGAAAGACAAGGGCAGAGACAATGACTGCCTAAGCCAAAGACAAAAGAAGCAAGTATGGAAGGGCTGGGACGGAAAATCCCAATTCACAATGAGCTGCACTAAGTGTTGCATGGATGTTCATAATTTTGCCCTGTGGATGGAAATGTGTTGACTTCTGACGGAAATATGTCCATCTGATGATTATAATGCTTTTTAAATGGTCATACAGTGTTATAATACATTATAGTTGTGAGAAATTTTGCATCATTGGTGTGACTTTAAAACCTTAAAACCCACAGGCAGTAACAAAATCTTGACACAAGTGATCAGCTGGACAGCTTGTAGGTGCATGATGGACACAGGTGGAAATGGTGATGTGTCTCGGGTGTCCATTTGTGATCCGGCCGCCCAAGATGCATTTTAATACCAAGTGTAAACAGAGTCCTCAGAGTGTTATTTTGCTATAATTTATCATGGCAGTAATTGTACTTTTGCCCGTAAATACAATATATTGTATTAGAATAAAAACATATGCACACAAATACAGTAAAAGACAGCTTGGTTATGTCTAGAAGAGCACAGGTTGCATTTGCAGCACTCCAGCAATTGTGGTTTAATTTTAAGGATCATGTGGTTTAATTTTTAATTAAAGACTGATAAGATAAACTATTGGATGGTTTGGGTTGTTTATTTATCTATTTTACTTTTTAGTGGATAAAATGTTTTCTCATATTTTCTCAAATGGACTGATGACTGCAAAGTAGCTCAGCAGCTCCTGGTTTAATTTAATGGACTGATTGCGACAAACCAGGCTTTCTGATGGAAACTACAAGTAATGCTGGACTTCCACTGACATACTGAACATAAAATCACTGTTTACTGTGTAATATTATTTGTATTTATTTTTTAGCTTTATTTAGTATATTTACTAATATTAGTGTAAAAAACACTCTCTGCTCATCTCAGACTCGTGCTCAGTACTGTACAACATAGATAAAAGCAAACCATAAAAGAAGAAATAAAAAAAAAGAAAATATAAAATATATGTATATAATGCAATAAAATCCAGAGTAAAAAGTTTGCAAAAGGTGTTTTCATAGATAAAAAATACAATGAAATATAAAATTTAAAAAATGAAATATAAAAATGCATGCTGCTGCATTATTTAGTATCAATTTGATTTGGTGTAAAAGTCTTACTTTTGTGGCTTACTGAGTAAACAGAAAGGCGATAGAGATTCAACCTCAGTTGTTTTTCAGTTATTTAAGGAAAAAATAGCAGCTCTGTGCTAATCCTTTGGGAACACCCAGCATCTTGTTCATCAAAGCATCTTCCTTTAAAATACTTCCTTTTAAAGAAAATAGGCTTTTAAATACTGCATTGACACTTTTCTAAACCGCACACACTGAAACTCGTTTGAACCTAAAAGTGGTTTAAACAGCTGATTTGAGGTTGTGGCATCACAAGCACGGCATGGTCTGGGTGCCAGAGCGGACCAACTGGGCGGGCCCTATCAGGGCGGGTTTTGCTGGCTGGTGTCGACCGTAGGTCTGGGGGGGTGGGGTGTGGTGGGTGCTGGCTGGTGTCGACCATGGTCACCGGGGGGGGATAGGGGTGGTGCGGCTCGGGCCGACGGCCGTTATATACTTTTCATGAACGCAAAGATTTCCAGTCCGCCCTTACGTATGACCGACTGCTGGGGGGGGCCTGGCGACTCGCTAGGGGGGGCAATGCCTTCGAATGCCCCCCCCCTTGGTGCCAGCACTGGGTCTGGGGCAGTTAATAACATCAATAAGATCTTAGTACTGTTAGACATTGTTTTCCTCTTTATTAACTTGCTTAGGCGTTGCAGACCAACCCAGAAAATGTGACATTTTGGAAATGTTTTGAAAGGTGTACCGGAATATTTGACCAGCAGTTCATTCTGGGAGGTGAAAGTTCTGAGGCATGAGGTTTGGAGGCCTTAATTCAGTCTGCCCATTTATGTAATGATTAATAATTAGTGCACTAACCTGGTGCTACTTTGTTGTGCAATTTCGGGTTGGGTCTAAATCATTATCATTATGTGCACTATTATCTTATTATTATGCGCAATAGTTTTACCATGTGAAATATCACTACTTATGTTAATATTACTGATCGACAACTGAATGGTTCTGATGATTCTGATTAATGATGTTGGAGAAGTAGAAAACAAGAAATCCTTCAAATGGTCATCCAACACTTTCTAGCGGCCTCCAAAGCTTACACATTACTTCTGATGTTAGAAAGCTGGTTAGAAATAGCACTGCCGCAAAGCGAAACTGCCTTTATTTAGCTCTGTCATCTGATCCATATAGATTTCACAACACTGTAGGTGTAGGCGCCCCAGGTAATTCATAGTTTTGCCCAACCCTGCTCTACCTACCCTTGCTGATTTCAGGTCCAACCTTAATGCAACATACCACACCAGACTGTTTAGATGCACTTGGATACATTGATTATCTGTGTTAGGTATGTTTGATGAGGGTTGGAACCAAATTATGCAAGATTTAGATCTCTAGAAGCAGGGCTTGGCACCCTGATTCATACCGTAGTAAAAGATTTCTGATGAAATCCTGGCACACGAAACTACACTCAGTATAAATAGTTGTTTTTTGGCTCGCAGCACTGGAACTCTTGGTGCATTTTTATAGGCATGCAACAGATTTCTTATCATTAAGAAGAGCCAAGGCTTGAAAGGATTCTTTAGAACAACATCATGGAAACACATTTAGAAAAGGCAAATATCTTTTTTAAAAAATTTAATAGATTTCATGGTTTCATGCCGTCTTTAAAACAGAAGTTCGATTACAGCTTGGATATGGGGATCTGTGAAAATCTTTCACTGGTATAGAATCCTTACATTATGTGGAGATTCCCCTAAATATTTAAGGATATTTAATTCACATTGGGCCCCACGGTGGCGCAGTGTGTGTGGGTTGTTGTGGGCTGGTGCCCCACCCAGGGTGAGTCCCTGCCTCACACCCATAGACCCTGGGATAGGCTCTAGGTAAGGATTAAGCGTTCACAGAAAATGAAAAATTCATACAGTGTATGAAAATTAATTCAGTAATGTTGTGTTACTGATAATATCAACCATCTTTTCAAAGATGATCAATGTAATTCAAGTCAAGTTAAGTAGGTGTTTATTCATTTCAACCATACACTCATTACACAGTGAAATAAAACAATGTCCCTCCAGGACCATGGTGCAACAAAAATAGACCCACAAAGAACAAAAACTCAACACCACAAGACTACGCAAGTACATGCAGGACAGGACTAATGAGAGAGTAATAAATAAACATAATAGTAACAGTATAATAATTTACAAGACAAAACAAGTCAACATGAGCATTTTTACAGTTACAGTAGTAAATTTTGAACAACTGGAGCACAATCTATGGGCACTTTTCGTCTACTATTCGAACACACTGGTTGCAGAAAGTCTATTCTTGTAGTGCCCTACTACGGCACACTGTTTAAACTAGAAGTGAGTTTAGGTGCAGTTCAGGTGTTAGGCATGTGCTAGGTAAACCACTAAACCATTGTTTCTCAACCCAGTCCTCAGGGAAGCACTACAGATGGCCCAGCTTTCATTACACTACAACCAAGGAAATGTAAATACTCTGGGACATGGAATAGAATATAAATATGAACAGACTGGAGTGAGCATTGGTGGTTTCCCCCCTAAGGGCTGGGTTTGTAAACATTGCTCTTGAACGCTCAGTTCCTCTGGGACAAAATACATGTCGCACTGGAATGTAGACACGTGAAGTGCATGTACTTTCCTACTGAAGTGATAGTTCAGTGCAAAAAATGTACACAGTGTTCCCCTTAACTGTACATGCAGTTAATGACGTTTTGTGTCGGAAATTCGCTTCTTTAGTTCAATATAAGGTCATACTCAAGTAGCATCATGCAAACTTAATGCCTAAATTAATGAACCACATAGATTGTCAGGTAACGTTAACATACATCAATACTATACTACACTATACTATACTATACTATACCACAATATACTATTCTACACTATATTGTACTGCAATTTCATTTATTTTTATAAAGTTATCTACTTCATACAAAACAATTATTATTATTATTATTATTATTATTATTATTACTAATATTGTTGTTGTTATTATTATTATGATTGTTGTTGTCGTTGTTGTTATTAATTATAATATTAATAATATAGGTTTTGGCTGATATTCAGGGTAAACTGGGAAATTGAAAAACAAGCAAGCAGTAAACAAATACAAACACCATAAATCAGTGTATGGGACACATGGGAAATGCCTCTGTTGTGTCTATGAAATTACAGCAACCAGGAGAGAACACATGAGCTGAAGCTCGTCTGGCCTGAAATGTCACCGGGGTCTGGGTTGCCATGGCAGCGCATCTCTGTTTGTATCAGTGGGAGTGTAGAGAGCTGCCGAAGCCTCCAGGGAGGGAGAGAGAGAGTGAGGGAATTCCTTTCTCTTTCTCACTCGCCTCCAGGTCTTTAAAGTCTGTCTTACGTGTCTCCTGCGGCACAGCATGATGGAAAATCTCACACTGTAATTTTCTTGTCCTTTCTCAGGGCCTGTCTGCGTACACCCTTTACATATCAGCAGTAATGATATTTAACAGCTGTTACTGCCTGATCCAGATCTTCTTCTTTAGGTTGAAAGATACCACCTACTGACACATAAACCCAGTTCACAGTAAAGTCCACCTTGAGAAGAGCATAAATAATACATATAATAGATAATACATACCTATTACATTCATAGATATTACATATGAGACACAGCAGTGGGTAGGGGAGGGGCCCCAACAAGGTAGCCCCACACTGCGTGCCTTGCAGGGCCCTCCCTTACTGCATATGCTCCACATTTACAGTTCCAGTTTACTTACTTTGGGCCCTGAAGAACTGCACTTAGCACACCCAGTTTAAACAAGCAAATACAATAGCACAAAAAAGACACTAAACAACCAAGAAAGAATATATAACCCAAAACCAAAGATTCGTATGTGTCCTGAGGATGCAGAAGCACAGGGGCACATAGATAGCATTGTGAACAGATATTGTAAGTGGATTTGCCCAGAAACTATAAGAAGAAACATGTTTTTTGGTTATTTTTTACTGTAAAAGTAATATGAAAGAAAGTTCTTGAGGATGAGTGTTTCAGTGATTTCTGAGACATCCACATCACTTTGCAAGAGAGGCCCAGTCAAGACAAATGCCCAGTTCAAAATGTACAAGAGTTTGGTATGAAGGCACGGCAAGTTTGATATAGATAAGTAAGTGTAGTGATACTTATGCAAGTATTACTACTCTCTGGTGTAGCAATACGTGGATCCAGAGCTTCAAATCATCACTTCTGATCCTCCATGTATTTAGACAGGCCTATAGCCCAAATAACTCAACTCTCTAAATAAAGTCTCATTCATTACATCTTTAACCTCTATGTGACTCCGATATTTGGTCAAAAGTCTACAGTCGTGTCTCTTATAGTAGCATAACACACAGGCAGCTGGACTTCCGATGAAAACACTTACAATGATGGTTAATTATAATATGTAAACATTATTTTCTTAGGGGTTCATAGAATTTGAGCACTTGTTTGGAAACTCCAATGAATATTCAAAAGCAAATACATTCAAATAAATTAAAATGAGGCATTAATGAAGAATTTATGTAGTCATTTTTTGTCATTTTTTGACTACTGCTTCAAACTGCAGTGACAGAGACTGCAGTGATTCATTACTGAAAAGACTTTCTAGTCTAGACTTAAGCTTAATCTGGGTCTGGGAAACCAGATGTAAGATTATAAATCAGTCCAATGTAGAATGAATCCTTCTCTGTCTTATGTGTCATCAGTAGATCAGTCGAACTGATACTGCACACGTTGTTCACCAACAGCTTTCTCATGACTAAGAACACATTCCACCAGGCGCATTCTTTTCTGTTAACGTTGTGGTCATTCACCCAGAACACTGGGAACAGGAATGGGCGGGCCTGGAATCACACTATTTTCACTGCTTTAATAAAACAATGGCCTCACTATAATCGGAAGAGATGGATTTTGATAAAAATGTTGTTTTGTTTCATTATGAAACTAGAATGTATTATAACTTTGTTTAACAAGAAGAATACTCATAAATCAACACCACTGTTTTTATAATAAAAATGTGAAAGCTTTCTTTTCAGTTTTACCCTCACTTTACTCACACACAATTTCACACACTGGCTAAGACTAACCCTAACCCTAACCTGGGCTGGGAGGGTAAATGCCACAAGCTGAAGTGCCCCTGCAAATTTTGCAACGTCACTGAACAGCTCAACGCTCTTGGCGGCAAACACTTACAGTGGTTCTATTTTGTCTCTTGGATTCCCAGCCATTAAATCCTGTGGCATCACTGGAAGTCAAACTCACAATTTCATGGTGATGGTCAGCACAGAAATGGCTCATTTTTATCTGCAGTTCCTGTGTAAAATACAAGCAATACTTCGCACGCTATATAAGTGGAAAATAAGTTAAAGTTCAGAGATGCAGGTTAGATCATAAGAGTACAGTACAGGATTGTCCCTAAGACCCAAAGACAGTAAACATACATAGAGCTTATGAACCTTACATATGGACTGGACTCATAACACAAAAAAGGGCAGAGCAGGCTGTACCTACTGCAGAGGCTCAGGTTTTGGACTGCAGAGGCCACTCCTAGAGACCTTTAAATGACTCATTGGTTGCAACAGCCATCTTTTACGGTGTGATCTGCTGGTGCAGCAGCATCTCTGCTGGGGACAGAAAGAGACTGAACAGGCTGATCCGGAGGGCCAGCTCTGTTCGTGGAGGTTGTGAGTGACAGGAGAATGGTGGCTGAGCTGTCATCCCTGTTGGACAACATCTCCCAGCCCATGCAGGAGAATCTGACAGCACTGAGCAGCTCCTCCAGTGACAGGCTGCTGCACCCACAGTGTGGGAAGGAGAGATTTCGAAGGTCTTTCCTTCCAGCTACTGTCAGACTCTACAACAAACACCCTGCAGTTGACCACACGCACACAAACAAACACACACATCCAATACACCTTGGACTGGTCGTTTCGCTTGTGTGTAATATTTCTCTTGAGTGCAGTGTTTCTGATGCAACATGTGCAGTTTTTGGAGTGAAATATTACTGGGT
>JBBPCX010064821.1:0-13942 GCA_037974365.1 Hydrocynus forskahlii | reverse complement strand
GGGGGGTCCAAACGAATAATTGTGAAATGTGAGGGAGACAAGTCCCCCTCTGATTGAATGGCGGCGACGCCCATGCAGTGCATCCCTATTTAAGAGACAACGTAATTAATGCATTGGGTAGAAAATAATCAATAAAATCTTTTTTTCACATTTTATTTTGAACATGTTTTGTTTTTCTGTTTCAAACAGTAACTAAATGCATATTTAGAGTGTACCAATGAGCAACACAGAGTTATCACATTATAAATAGTGCATAAGCTATGCAGGCTACATACACAAAGCAATCAAAATCCTTTTAACAAGCTACAGAAGGTAAATATAATGCAAGTGAAGAGTGTAACTGAATATTGTATAGGAAAACAAATAAAAAGATCTTCCATTTCAGGACAATACAGTTGAGTTACTAAATGCTAAGGTATGCTCTTGAAAACTGTCAGCAGGGATGTGTATACACATTTGTAGTAAAACAACACATAACACCAACATATTAATACCACAAATAGCTTCTTTTCTAAAGAGACTGCAAGCCGCATAACTTTTTGCATAACAAGCAGAGGGCAAATTGGCCTAGAAACAACCTGTTCAAAAAAAGCAAATTCAATTTTAAAACCTGAATAAAAGCATTTGCCACCGAGTGACCCGTTTGAGGAACATTTGTTGTGTTTTAAATGATTTCTTTTGGCTTAAACAATAAACACTGTGCTTTTACAACACTAGGCCATTTATCAGTCCACAAAAGCAATAATGCAGTTTGTCATTACTGTGAGGTTTAAAGTCTAGACTTTGGAGGACATCTTGTGCTCCTCAAGCTACATGATGGTTTTCTGGAGTACTTCAAAAGTTAAACGAAGGGTTTTGGCATATGCTAGATTAAGTATACAGTGGGGCAAAAAAGTATTTAGTCAGCCACCAGTTGTGCAAGTTCTCCCACTTAAAAAGATGAGAGGCCTGTAATTGTCATCATAGGTATACCTCAACTATGAGAGACAAAATCAGAAAAAACCCAGAAAATCACATTGTCTGATTTTTAAAGAATTTATTTGCAAATTATGGTGGAAAATAAGTATTTGATCACCTACAAACAAGCAAGATTTCTGGCTCTCACAGACCTGTAACTCCTCTGTCCTCCACTCGTTACCTGTATTAATGGCACCTGTTTGAACTTGTTATCAGTATAAAAGACACCTGTCCACAACCTCAAACAGTCACACTCCAAACTCCACTATGGCCAAGACCAGAGAGCTGTCAAAAGACACCAGAAACAAAATTGTAGATCTGCACCAGGCTGGGAAGACTGAATCTGCAATAGGGAAGCAGCTTTGTGTGAAGAAATCAACTGTGGGAGGAAATATTAGGAAATGGAAGACATACAAGACCACTGATAATCTCCCTCGATCTGAGGACCTAGTGAATGACCTGCAGAGAGCTGGGACCAAAGTAACAAGGGCTACCATCAGTAACACACTACGCCGCCAGGGACTCAAAACCTGCAGTGCCAGACTTGTCCCCCTGCTTGAGCCAGTACATGTCCAGGCCTGTCAGTTTGCTAGAGAGCATTTGGATGATCCAGAAGAGGATTGGGAGAAAGAAATAGAACTTTTTGGTAAAAACTCTACTCGTCGTGTTTGGAGGAGAAAGAATGCTGAGTTGCATCCAAAGAACACCATACCTACTGTGAAACATGGGGGTGGAAACATCATGCTTTGGGGCTGTTGATGTATACACTTTTTTGATGTATACATCAACCCTAGAAGCAGTGCACAAGCTGAAGCAACCGAGGTAAGTCCATGCAGCACCTGCACGCCCTCAATGACAATAGTACTGGCTTCAGGTGGCTGCTGCAATCTTTCCCCATCCTTCCGAATGACAACCACTGCCATGGTAAACTGCTCCAGGTCCATCTGAGCATCTGCAGAAGAGACTTATGGTACAAGACAACTCAGTTAAAAATCATTGCACCGATTCCTATTCTGTGAACTTGATTATTTAAATATCTCATCTTATTCAACTGAAATACGTTTTCTGCCACATTTTCTGAAATAGCTTTTTGCTTTGAATAGACAAATACTGAAGAAAAGAGCTCCTTCATGGTGACTAAATTTCAGTAAATGTTATCAAAAGGGATTTGTAAGGATTTGGTACAGATTAAGTAACACTGATTCAGTCACACACTTGAGCACATCTAGTACCAAGATACTGCGAAGGGGTTAAGAATATTTTAACAATTTGTGTTCAACTAACATGAGTAATTTAATAATTACTGTAATTCTGTCATTTCATACTTTTACAGCATTATGAATAATCTTGTGTGTCAACAAGATGTGTTGACATGCATGTAAATGATGCAACTTACAAGATGTTCCTTGATCAGGTCACCTTTGTCTTCTCCCAACAAAAGGTGTAAGCATTCAGAACAATCTCTCTCCGAAGATGAATGTCTTCAGTCTAGGAAAATAATCATAATCACTTTTTTCCCCACATCTCTTATAACACAACACCCTTACTTTCATGGCTTCTACATATGTTATTTAAAACAATCATCACGCTAAAATTTTACAAATGGGATGTAAACTCAATTGTGTAATTAAGTGTTTCACTGCTTTTAGTGTTGAGAAACTGAAAACATGCTCTCAACTAACAAGGAAACTCAGTGTCTCCTTTAATTATGTAGATTTACCTGGTCCAAAATGTTCATCATGTCAGCAGTCTTTTGGTGTGTTGCTCCTCCTTTGGCACGGATTGCTCTGATCAGCAGTCTTGAGAGAATGTCTAACTGAGAGATAAATTTCTCCTCAAGAGGAACAGCCATGAGTCTCTGAAATTCTGTATTGATCTACAACAAAAATAAAAACAAAAACAAATAGCATAGTGGGGTTTGAACCTCCATAGTCCAGTGTCCTATCCACTAAACAACCAAAAGAAGCTATTATTTGTGGTATTAATATGTTGGTGTTATGCGTTATGTTGACTTACTATAAACGTGTATAGTACACATCCCTGCTGACAGTTTTCAGGAGCATACCTTAGCATTTAGTAACTCAACTGTACAAGTATAGCATGTGGAAACTAAAAATGTAAATTCTGCAATCAAGCAGAGTCATACTTAATTGTAATCACATGAAAATTATTGATTACTTTGATTTTTATCTCTTTCTCTCCTTGAAGTCCTTAATGCTAGGTTCTTGATTTACAACCTTCTGTCGCAAATGTCTGGACCATTTTGTTTGCAATGACCCTTTCATTGTTCCTTATCTTGAACTCTGTGAGAAGACTGTCTCTCTCTTTTTCAAGACTTAACAGACTCTCACCAATAAGGAATGGTGGAAAAAAGTTGGTTTTGGTCTCTTCACTTTTTTTGCAGGGTAAGCATCTGAAGCAGCTTTGAATTTCATGGAATTTACTGATAGCTCTGGAAACCCCTGCAATTTGAGCCAAGTCCTGTAGTTTCCCATTTTGTACTTCAGTCGCTGTTTCCAACCATTGGAACCATTGATGGAGCCAGGTTCTTTCAAACAGGGGTGCTTCTTGATTAAGGCCTGTGCAACTATGCAAAAATGTGCATCCTCTGGGTAGGCCTCAGACTTCAGTCGGGAGCTGACGGTTGTGGCTCACATGGTACTCTGAATTTTTTTTTTCTAGTTGCAACTCTGTGTCATATGAATTATCTGGGAATTTCAAAGTGTTCTGGCCACTGTTGTTTTCGAGACGACACAAACTTGTGAGATAAGGTTGTTGTGCCATTTGTTGCTGTCAAAGACTCGCAGTTATCAGATGTGAATTGGAATCAGATGTGCTCTCAGTGACAATGATAAAAGTTGGGTTAGTTCGTTGGTCAATCACCTTGATTGTCCCAAAATCCCGGAGTTCACTTGTAGCATTCAGATTGAAGAAGTCATTGCCAAAATCTTGGTCCACGTATTGCAATCTGAAGTTGCCCATTACACTAAAAAACCTGCAACATCGTCTGAATATTCAACAGAATTTATCCCTGGCTTGAAGACATTCATTGTGCCACAGTGTTTCCTGTATTCATGACTTTTTAAGTTCTCATAGATGTTAGTTTTATAATCACAGTTTTGAAACACATGTCACAGTCTCCTTGTTTTTAAGATGCTGAAAGATGTATAGCCATTGTCAATTTGCACTGAACGTTGTCTTATCTTGTCTTGTTAAGTTGTATTGTTGCCCTTGTGTTCTGGCCTGTTTGCACTTGTTCGCCGCTGGATCATGTTGATTTCTATTGCTGTTTTTGATGCCATTTCAGGTTGGACTCTAAAGACAACACCAAAGGAATGAACAAAACAAAAAGGGTCCCTAATCCTTCCTCACAATCCCCACTAACTACAAACCAAACATACAAAGGTGGTGTCTGCCTTTAACTAGTGTTTCTGACAGGTATTTTTAGAAAAAAAATATTAATCACCCCAATAAATTAATTTAAGAGGCTTGTCTATATTATTTTTATTATTATAATTATGGATATCTAATATTTTACAACATCTGATTAAATATAAATTTGTCAAGCACTGACCTTCCTTTCAAATTCATTCAGAAAATGGCGGATCAACTGCAAGGAAAAATCTCAAAAAAGTCGCTGACGTCGTGACGCACACTTAAGATAAACGTAACTGAAGCACTTTAAAGTTTAATTCTCAGCCCTGGGTGTCACTAGGGCCGATGATTTGTAGTGAATCAGAAGAGCCGATCCTCACACTGTCCCATTCCTCCACACACGAAGACACAAAAATGGTGAAAATGGTGAATTAAAGTAATGACATATAAAGTTTGCTAAGCAGTGATGTGTGACAGAAGATAGTACAGACTGCAGATAAACAAAATGCTCAAGCATTTTAAACTCTACACATAAATACTTTGACTATCGCTGAGTGAATCTATCATGTTTTGGACAGTGACTGCAGGATGAGATTCTGATCTTGGTATTACTGACAAAATAAAGAAAGAAAAGAAACAAAACAAAAGCAAAAAAAAAACAAACAAGAAAGACCCGAATCAAAACCAGAGCAAAAATTCTGAGAAGAAAGAGTGAGAAAAAGGCAGTGAAGGAATTAACCTAAAACCGGGTCAGACCCCATAAACTCATACATGACAAGACTAAAACCTAAAGTATGGAGAGTAGGGAATAAACCACGATGAAGAACTTGGGATCTTTGAAAATGGTTGATTCAAAAAGCAATGATATTTACAAAAATAAAGTATAAAGGAAAATAAAAGGACTAAAAAGACACTGAGAAAATACCAAACAGAAGAAAGTCAGAGAAAAAAAAAGTCACCAGATTATGAAATAACATGAATGGGACCCGAGCCAAAAACCCTAGAAGAACTTAGGAAGATAAAGCTTGCAGGGAACCAAGACAATATTTGAAAGATGCAGGAGAAACAAGACTTCACTCACACAAGACAGACTAAGGACAATAACAAACCAAGTGTCACACACACAGGTCATGTGACGGGCAAGAGGAATCGGACATGATTGTGCCACGGGGTATAAAGGCCAAGGTCACGGAGGTAGCAACTGCTCAGTCACTGAGTCAACACTAGCCACACTCATCTCTTCAGGACCGCGAGTACTCCGCTTTCATACCTGTCTTGCGTGTGTGTGTGTGTGTGTGTGTAAGAACACGGATCCCGGTGGGAATCTTAGCTCTATTAGAGAGCATTCTCAGATTATAGTGCGTGGACTACCGGCTCTCTCATGTAACTCCGCAATTGGGTTTATCCTCCCCGCTACACAGGTGTAATGTTTGGCGAGGACACCAAACTCTTCTCTTGTGAGAACTCAATTCAGTTCAATTTTATTTATATAGCGCTTTATACAACCAAGTTGTCACAAACCAGCTTTACAGAGTCCAGGTCTGAGCCCTTAGTGAGCCAAAGGCAACAGAAGAGAGTAAAAACTCCCTCAGGTGAAGGAAGAAACCTCAGGAGGAACCAAGACTCAAAAGTGGAACCCCATCCTCCTCAGCTCGACCGGGAGAGAAAGAAAAGAGAAGGCCTTCGTGAACAAGATTATTAACAGATAGGCCATCCATGGCTAACAGAGTTGGTACCACTAAATGTTCATAGAGGTACATTTTGTTGGAAGAGTATCTGAGTCCATAAACAACAGGATCAGGAGCAACAATCTCCTAAATGGGGGTAAATGGGGTAGGGCACGTGTGGAGCCCGCTAAGGGCATTTTGGCACAGGGCCCCAGTGATTGCAGGAAGGTGGTGACTGGGGTCCTATGGTGATCAGTCGGGCAGCAGTTGCAGCAGTTCCCCTCAGTCAATGACAACAGAAAAGAGAGTTAGTTCTGTTTAAATATACAGAGAATTATTTATATCTGCAAGGAGTGTAAGTTAAGACTCCGGCATATCTTGCTAAAGCAGCCCAGCTAGAAAGGGCACAACCATATGGGGTGCCGTTTGTAAAAACAGCTTAACAAATTTAAAGGTGTAATTGTTTCATCATTTAGCGCAATTTTCACACATTTAGAGCTATATTTGTTAAAAAAATACAGTGTTACATTTTGGTCAATTTTCTTGCCGCCTAAATGTTAAATGTTACATTTAAACTATATATCTACACATATAGATATAAATATATATCTATATGTTAAATCTATATCTAAATGTTAAATCTTAAATCTAAATGTTAAGCTCTAAATGTGTGATTTAAATCTAGCACTTTCACATTTCACATGGGATTTTTGAGGTCTAAATGTTTAGAAGGTATGCTAATTGGCCGCGCCCCGCGATTACACTTGGCTGTTACTTAGCAGGGGGCGGGACTGTGTGCTGTGATATTCCCTCACCAACATGGAGAATTTGTCTTAAATGATCTTAAATCTAAATGTTAAATATGAAAAATATATCTCGCACTCTAAATGTGAAACTTCGCAGTTAGATAGGGCTTGGTAACACCTTTCTAATGACCCCTTCAAAAATGTTCACCTCCCCAGAGAGCGCGAGATATATTTTTCACATTTAGAGTGCAAAGTATATTTTTAATACAGCTCAAAAATCCCACATTTAGAGTCGCTGTTTGTAAAAATCCCACAGAGTCGCCGTTTGTAAAGGTGCTAGATTTAAATCCCACATTTAGAGTCGGCGTTTGTAAAAATCCCACATTTAGAGTCGGCGTTTGTAAAAATCCCACATTTAGAGTCGCCGTTTGTAAAAATCCCACATTTAGAGTCGCCGTTTGTAAAAGTGCTAGATTTCTTACCTCCTAAGGGCCCATTGCCCCACTGGCCAGCCTCAGCCAAAACTGGCCCAGCTTTTTCAGTCTTGTGTGCATTTTATGGTTTTAAACATTGTAATAAAGATTGTCCTTTAAAACTGGAACCACGCCTCTGACCTATTGTAGAGCGAACCTGTGTGCCTTAGGTTTATATTCTCTGGGTAAAATTCCCAGGGTGGCGTAGTCGGACAATGTACTTCCATCTAGTTCAGTTAATTAACTTTCTTAACTTCTGTATTGAGTTTTATGTTGTATTTCATATTCTGGCATAATTGATGCCAGTTCTATACTATTAAGACATATCCTGTTCCTTACCCGCGCCACACATGCAATACACGCTTATAATGTAAGTTATGTTACCAAATGTCTATCTGCTCCTCTGAATGATCGAAATCGACAGTTACATACGTGTGATTGAATACACAGCAATTGACTAAGTCGCAAACAGTTTTAGAACCGCGATCTATCATATTTATTTGTAATTTCTTATCTGTATTCAGGCATATAACGTATGTTACCTAAATTTTATGAGCTTTCATAAACAGAAACGATAGTTTTCACACGTTAAAAACACAGCTTTCCATTCGCTGTTTCTGTGGTGTGCGCTCCCGAGATGGGGATGCAATCTACGGCAGGCATGCCTTTTTCAGCATAACACCTGACAGTAACTAGTTAATGAGAGATGCCCATGACGTATATTAATTGTATTTTATTTTAGGAGAGCATCTGGTCCTCACAGTGTCTGCTAAGAATAAGCCCTTGGACAAATGTAGTGGATGACCCCTAATGTAAAGGGTCTGACGTGGTACTGGCCCCCATGAAAACATACGTGCCCTTTTCCTCACGCAGTAGTCACCTTGTGGGATTCTTCTCATGATTCTTCACTTTGATCTACATATCTTTAGAGGATGTGTTACTGCACAGCTAAGGAATCAGATTTGTGCCGAAATTCTGAAACAAAACTTTCTTAATATCAAATAAAATTCATTCAATATTCATTCTCTATTAATGTCTTTTGTCCAGCTAACTATCTTTGTTGCACTTGAGCTGAACCTGAACAGGCCTGGAACACCGTGGAGTCCCATGTGTCTACCTGCAGTTTAGTGGGTGTACATTACAGCCCTGCGCGGGACTATTTTTTTAACCCCGCTCCCGCTGAATTTCTGACTATTCCTGACCACTCCCTCTGTCACTCCTGTCCGCTCCCGGAAAATACATTATGCAGTAAAAAATGTCTGAAAATATATTTATAAATTAAAAGAACAAAACAATGTTCTGTTCTTTCAAGTGAGTGGCGAGCGCTAGCTCTTTCACAGAGGATGTGAAACACTGAGAGACGCAAAAAGCACATAGAGACCAGCTTGAAGTCACACCCACTAGCCTGTTGCTTGTCACCCCTTTCAGCGGCCATCTTGGGTCTTTACAGCTCCCAATTTTAAAAGCTCATAACTCTGTCATACTCACTCTGCCCAGCTGGCCCACAAAACTCACTCAAAACACAATAAAACAACCTATTGGTTAAAGCAAAGAAATTGGCACGAAAAAATACACCAATCACGGCGTAAAATGCGTGTTTTGTTCCCGTGGACGTATACGGTACGGCGTGCTCCGCAGCGCCTCAACACTAGATTAGTTTTGTTTCATATTCTCCCTTCTTAATTTTATTGACAACTTCAGCTGCATCCTCCATTCTGCTAACAATTTTGGGACCCCGCCCTATCGCTGCCCTTCATCGCCTGCCCTCCCACTCCCAATGCAGGGCTCTAGTGTACATCACGACATTGAGAAATGAGATGTTAACTGCTTGTTTCCATAATACACAATGCTTTATAAGGGTAAAATTAGAACGTTTTTGAGAGATGAGGTGCGATGCTAAAGTGGTCAGTCTTTCCTTTCCAGCAAGGTCCTACCCCTGTTGCTGAGGCTGCCACGGCAGCCATACAGAATATACTTGCTATTTTAAACCAGTCTTTGTGAAAAGACAGTACAGGTAGCAGTCAGGGACCAAGTTCAGGAAAAGACGCAAGCATGGATCAAGAAATGGCCAACATTAAAAAATGTTTTATTAAAAAGCACTATGTATGTAATGCTGTGGTGTTAATAGTTGTACTCTGAGCAATCCCATCTAATATTTATTAGTACATAATGTACAGATCAGTTTATTGATTAAAAAAATGTTTTGTGCAGGTCTTTCCCTGGATTTTTTAGGCGGGGGGCATAGCGAAGTTCATTATTTTTAAATAAAGCAGCAAAGGTAGCCAAGCACTGGAAACCCTCACCAGTTCAGGAGCTACAGCACGTGCAGGCTGGTCTGGGGAAAAGAACACTTGCCATGCCCGAAGACGTGACCCATACACAGGTGGTCTGTCTTTCTTTTTCTGGCAGAGCTTCTCATCAAGCATCTATCAGACAAATTTGAAAAAAAAAAATTGGTAACACAGACTTTCATTATAGGTTTAAAAATACCTATCCAAAGATGATGGAAATCACTGGAGGATGGTTTCTCTATAAAGCAGCTGGTATTTTAAATTAAATTAAGAAAATCACATACAGATATAGGGTGAACTTGCTGTGAAATTATTCTAATTTTGTGATTTTTAACAGGTGGACATGGAAGGCGGAATTTATCTGCAGTACCCCCTGAATCTGAGGGATACACAGGAAGTCCGATCAGAAGTGCCGCTGGAGCAGGAAAAACCATGCTGTACATTGCTCCTTTACAGGAAGAATTTGATCTTGCACCTCTTCCCGATAATTCCCAGGAGTTTTCACACATGCCAAAGGCTGAATGCAAGAATTGCTTTAAGCTTTTGCTTTTACAGATTCTTGCCTTGTCACGCTAGCGTTAGGAATGACGGAGGAGAAGTGGTGCCCAGGTGTAGCATGGCGGATGAGCCCAGTCGCGGAGACACACGAAGGAGCTGGTGAACCACGCGCTTTACTCTGAGAACGCTCCAGAAGGAGGAGGGATTCCCAACAAGGAACCCGCGTTCTCACACACGCACAGGGAGCGGTAAATAAGGTTTGGGTCGGTGGCGTTAGAGTACTCACGGTACCGTGTGACTAGGAGTCGATTTGGCTTTGGCATAAGGGTGAACCCTAATGTCTGGGTATCGGATATCACCTGATTTCCTGTTTAAATACCATCCGCGTGCGTTACCTCCGATGACCCGTGACGTCACGCGCCCTGGTGCGTGTGACATGCCCTCCGTGTAAAGCAATGTAATGCCTCAGAATATGACAAACCATCAGATTCTGAGCCAGAGGTAATAATAATTCACCCTGCTGCTTATAAGTAACTATTTTCTTGATATATGGTTCTTGTGAGAAGAATGGAAGTTGCCTTTCACATCTGGTGTTAAATCTCATTCATACAATTTAAGTTTTCTGTAATTATAGCTCTTTATTTTAGCCAAAAGATAGAAAATGCCCTCTATGTCAGAATAATTATCCAGCAATGGATTTGGAACTACATGCCAGTGTTTGTGGGGACTGGGAAAGGTACTCATCTAATTGTCTTTCTAGCTGTCTACCTGGCATTCTAACTATCATACAACACTCAGACTAACTAACCACTTATTTGACATATTTCCTCATCCCAACATTTAAAGTGTTTTGCCAGTGTAATTTTAGTCTCAGTCTCTGTAAATCAGTACTAAGCCTGCTCCACCACCAAATAAGAAAGCTTTGGCCTAGTCAGGACTAGTCCACTTCAAATATGGTTAGAATATTTGACCTTGACCAAAAATACATGCATGTATAGCAAGTGCACAAGTATTGAATTCTAATTTAACAGTGAGGAGGATGTTCTACGATGGCTGGCAGGTCAGATTGATACAAGCAAAGATTTCTGCATCTGTGTGTCTCGAATGAATCCCCTGGAACGCGGACTGATGCTGTGGCAACAACAGAAGAACAGCTCTCCAGTCAACCCCTTGAAGGTGACATTCGTAGGAGAGGCAGGGATCAACACTGGTGCTTTGTGGAAAGAATTTTTGACAGGTCAGATTCATTAAATTTTTCATGACATGCAGATCATCACGTAACTAATTCAAGTGTATGTTTGTGGTAAGTGTTGATCTTTAATGGTATCACAAGGGTGCCTAAAATGTTTTATTTAATAATTTCCTTAGAGATGGCTTAGAAACTCTGCTTTTCGAGGGAGAGGATGGCAAGGGAGAAAAGCCCAAATACTCTTTAAAATACCCTTTTCCAGTAAGTTTCTTACATTGTATTTATCAGTTGTAGAAATTGTGCATCCAGACACGTACAAATTCTGTAGGAATAATGTAAGTAATTAGTATCCTAATAAAAAGCAATAAAGAAGCATTTGTCTGTTTTCATTCTTTTCTTTCTGTCACGATTCCGGTCTATGGCCACTAGAGGTCACTGTTGGACTGGCGCCTAGCCTCTCCTGCTTACAGCCGGTTGGTGTTCAGTGTCTAATTGTGTCTCTGTTCATTGGTCCTTAGTCCTTGCTCTTTAGTATTTATGTGGTTTCTGTCCTTAGTTCGGTGTAGAGCATTACCTCACTTATCCTCGGTCTGTGTCCTCCTCTTCTATCCAACTCTCTTCTCCTTGTTTATCCTAGTTTTTGTCCGGCCCTCATGCCCGTTTTGGTTCTGTTTGTGTTAATAAAATCTCCTCTTCATGGAAATCTGCGCCTGTGCCTTTCACTCCTGGTCCGGACATGGCCGTTCCGTGACACTTTCACTCTCATTCCACTATTGCCGGGGAAATTTTTGCTGCAAGTCTTGCATAGGGTGGTCCAGCACCAGCGTTTTTACAAGAAAAGTGCAACAATTTCCTTTTGACAGGAAATCTAAAAAACATTACAAGAAACTATGTACATGACATGGAATTGTCATCTTTGATCAAGATGGTACATTGCTTAACAGCTTTATTATTTACTTATCAATTACATTGTTAATTACTTAACTATATTAGCCAATAGTCAAGTCATTGGTAAATTGTTTAATTAATTTACTTAACATTAACAAATGATTAAACTATTCCTTACTTAACAATGGATACTGTTATTCAGTGATGGTGTAAAACAATATGTTTGGAATATTTTCTTATTGATTTCCTTCAGGTTGAAGAAGCTTCAGATCTGTCATCTTGCACAGATTATCAACAGATTATGAACTGTGGCTATACAGGGCCTATTAATGAAGAAAACAAAGACAAAATAACAAGGTTCATATTATATTCATATCATGAAAACCTTTGTTTACATTATATATCACGACCAGTTAAGTCTGTCCGTCCAGTACTTGGCTGCCAGAAAGCTTCAATCTATTGTCGCATGGTTTGTTAAGCACATTAAGGATGTCATTATGAGTATTGACCCAGTAAATACTGTCATTACCCTGACTGTAAATACCCTGAATAGATGTTTTTTAGCGTTTTTTGTATTTATTTGACTGATAACTGTTTGAGCTATGCACACGATTTTTTCTATAGAGCAATTCTGCTGCATTCGGCCGCAAGACGGCAACTTCGTGAGGGACTACAACTTTATGGCCTAATAGATGTCATGGAAAGGAACAGAGAGCTTTGCCGGGGGCTTTTTGTGGCTGGTGCTGACAAAAATGTAAGCTACGATTATAGCATTTGCATGTCTATGTATAGTAGGCTTGATGTTTTAATACTGCTGAAACAATGTTTAAAATGAGAATTATGTAATGTGAAATTCTCTGTAGGCATGTAATCTTGATATTTTGTTTTCTTTAAAGGCGGATTCTTACTACGTGTCACACTTGGCCCCAACTATGAGCGAAACTGGTACCCAAAAACATGCAAGAGAGACACAAATCCTAAATAATTTCCAGGATTCCAGGATCTTGAGGGCACGGCACTAATGCTGTCTTTAAAATGTATACAATATAGGGAGGTAAAAGGTATTATATCAGAATAAGTTGTGTCCCAGATTACCTATGAACATGGTAAATTAAGAGAATATATCCTTTTCCAGTTTTATTAGCAACTGATTATGACGCTTTATAGTTTGGTTCTGTAAAATCATGCGTTAATGTGGTTTTGAACATTTGCACTCAGCAATTTGGGCTTTCCATTTTGATTTACCCAGACGGAACTGCTGAGTCTGAGGATGCCCTTTCTGTCCCCGAACTGATAGTGGGCAGTCACACAGGCACCTACTTCTTTCAGAGAGACAAAATTTTTAAAGTCACAGTACACTTCAACCACACGAGTATGGAAACCACACCATTTGTTATCCAATTGTTAATGCATGTGCACAGGCCATCACATTTCCCACATTGTGTGCATTACTAAGAGTTCAAAATCAATATGGCAGCAGCAATCAAATGTGGTGCAGGCTTTCAGACTCTGAATGAATTACTTAAGGTTTTCTGGTTTTATTGTACAGGTTCTTTACAATTTGCAACGTATTTACAACCAATAAAAGAAACAATTCTTAAAGAAACTTTTAAATTGATATTAAAACATAATTGTAAACCGTTACACTTGTAGCCTGTTACTAATAAACAGTCTGTTATACACAATCCATGACATCAATTTTTTTAAATCTGTATTAAAACAATTCTTGCTCTTCTTCCTTCTAACAGTAGTCTTTGCACCAGATTAAGAGTCTGCATATTCAGCTCTTTATGAGGCAAGTGTGAGGTCATGGGATTTATCAGTCCTTCAAGGACAGCAAGGTTCTGGTCTGAGAGGG
>JBBPCX010064800.1:0-13944 GCA_037974365.1 Hydrocynus forskahlii | reverse complement strand
CTAATCAGTCCCTCATAAAGCAGAATGAGGTGCTTGTGTAGGAATTTAACAGACACTGGCATGGAATGGTTGTCATATTTATAGAGATGCTGATTTAAAAACAAATTGCAGCGATCTCTTATTTTTTTCCGGAGCTGTATGCTTAAAATTGAATTGAACTGAAATGGAGATGCTAAAATGTGCTTGGTGAGACTGTGCGTCTATAAATGCTTCTGTATGTCTCTGTGATGGACTGGTGACATGTCCAGGGCGTTCCTCTGTCTCTCTCTCTGTGAATGCTGGGACAGGCTCCTCCATAACCCCCCTCCATGACTCTGAATAGGATGAATGAATGAATGATTGAATGGTCACTGCAAAAATTCCATGTGTGTTTTTGGATAACAGTAAAAACAGCAGGCGGAATCCCTTCACATAATGAAATTACTGTTAATTAGAGTAGATTCAAGATTCAAGAGTTGTATATGTCACATGCAGTCATGCTTGTACAACATACAGCAAAACGCTTTTTTCTGGCAGGTTCCCCCCTTGACTGTGCTACATCAAAAAAGAACGTAACAATAAAATGTATGGTTTTAATTTACATTATTATAAAAGCGATCATGTAGTACAAAGATAAAGGAGACACATACTCTAGGGACAAGACAAACAAGAACCAATATCACAGCTTGTGTGGTATTTAGTGCAAACGTCAGGGTCTGGACAGAGGAGAGTGAGCATGAGAGAGAAAATGAGAGTGTGTGTGTGCATATGAAATTATGTTTCTACATTATGTACTGTGATTGAGTACATAATGGACCAACACTATCACACACACACACACACACACACACATACACACACACACTCATTTGATCTCTCTTTGCTCCTTTTTGAATGTTTAAGATCTCTCAGTCAGAAATATTTTAGGATTTTTGACATTTTTATATTTTAATGTGGAGCACTGCTGAGCCATAATGGAGAAAATCTCATTTAAAGACTCTACCATCAGGAGCAGCCCAGCTTTAAAACCTTTATTATAAGCTTTAAAACCACCTGTTACTGCATTTATGAAACTTTTCAGCACCCAGAGACACTGTCCCTTATAGACACTGTCCCATATAAACTCCATCATTACTCATACATAAATGTGATACTACCTCTACTATACCAGTCACTGGGCACATCACTTGATTCACTTTCACTTTCTGTGATTATACCAGCATAAAATAATGAACCTAAAATTAAATTATTTTATGTAATCACTCACGTCAGGTTGGTCATGTTGAACCACCTGAGTAAGATCATTCAAATATCACTTGCCACCTAGTTTTACACACATATGAATATTCTTTGCATGAGGATGGTGTTTTTTTCTTCCTTTATTGTGGAGAAAGTGTAAAAAAGTGATAGTAGCATGAAAGCTTACTTGTTAGCTTTCTAATCAGCATTTGGACTCGCAACTTCCAATAAATAAATACATAAATAGATAGATGAACAAACAACTAAATACATCTAAAACAAATCATAAATCTTCCTCCAGACAATACAGAAAATGAACAGTCAAAATGTGGTCAAATTATTTCAGAAGCCTCAAAAGTTTGGCGATAAGTGGAAATTAATCAGAAATTTAGATATGAGAAAAGGTTTTTGAAAAAAAATCTTTGAATTACGGATTTATTTGTGCAAATTATTATAGTAAAGACTGGCCTGCGCTCAAGGTATTGTAGGCTTCTTTAATCCTCGGCCAGTCGTGCTGAATTGTAGGATCTGGCCAGTAAAGCTGAAGGAGAGATAAAGTGACAGGAGACGAGCCCAGCAGACCTCCACTTCATCACCGCAGACCTCAAACTACACAACAATACTGCTACATCATGTACTTTCAGAGAGGAAAACAAATCTAGCACATGCAACGGTCCTGCCCACACACACACACACACACACACACATACACACATACACACACGCATACAGTGGCCAGACCCACAGGAGCAGAGTATCTCCATGAAGAACGATCGCATCAGAGAGTCATCAGTGTGACAGGTGGACAGAACAGACTCAGACACAACACCCTGTCAGCACATACCAAACACCAACAGCACAACAACTAGAACAAACTGTCTGATGTGTAATGAACCGCGGCTAAATCTGGACCAAAAACAAGCCCTCCTCCAGAAAGAGATGTTTTGTTCTCTGTATGAACCATTTGACTAATACAGATACCGCACCGCAGCACCACGAGAGCCTGTGTGTTGTGGTACCACATATTAGGGGAGAAATCACAAAACCTACAAAATGCATGTCTTACAAAACTACACAACGTTTAATGAATAATTTGCTAATAATACTAATGGCTATCACTAGGTAAGGTTTGTATAGACTAGCTGATCACCTGCAGCCCATAAAATGCTGATTATCCTTCTTTTTCAGGTACAGATTCAGCAACCTTCTTCACATCATGCTGTATTGAAGCCAGTGGGTGAAATACCAGGCGGGCGATGAATGCAAGGAGGGTTTGTCAATGAATGAAGCCAAATGAAATATAAATAAATCCATTAGTCTGCACTGTGGGCAGTATCTGACTAGAACAGGTCAATAACTAAAATACAGTGGCAGAGAAAAACGTGAAGTACTTTACTGGTGTGGAAATACTACACAAGATGAATCACTTTTACTCTAAACCACACAAAGTCTCTTAAATCAGACGGGAGAAATTTTGAGAATTGCTTGCTATAACAGGAAGGTGCTACCCGATTCCCGATCTGCCTCATCCTCGTTTTCATATGAGAGGTGGAGTGAGCCTAACTGAAAAAGAGCATTTGAAGCAAAAATCTTTTATTAAAATCTAAGATCAAATCAATTTCAATGTCTAATTTCTAATTCAATGTTTCCACAATTCTTATGTTCCAACCAGAATGAAAAAATGACACTTGAGACCCCCCCAAAAGTGAAAGTGACCATTCTGTCATATGTGAACACACCACAGCACAAAGTGTGAACAGTGTGAAATTCTCCCTCTGTATTTAAACCCATTCACCAATTGAAGCAGTGGGCAGCCAGGAACACAGCGCCCGGGGAGCAGTGTGTGGGGACGGTATCTTACTCAGGGAACCTCAGAGGTGCTTAGCAGTCTTGGAAACCCTGACTTCCTGATTGCAGGGTGAACACCCTAACCACAAGGCCACCAGCGACCCCAAAAGCTTTAACAGTAGAATTTAGGGGGTCTGTGGTAATGTCATCAAATTTGCCAGTTGTGAAAAAATGGTTTAAATGAGGTCTTGCTTGAGTTAAAAGAATATAAAGAAAAAATATTTCCTTTCTTCCACTGCATTCCCCTCCCACCCATGACATGTATTTTATTTCATCGACAACCTCTCCTTTCATCCGTCGCCAATCTGGTATTTCGTCCACTGGTTTCAACCCCAACATAATGATAAGAAGGTAAGGTTGGAAATGAAGGATAAATAACCGCTTATGTTCCTTTTATTAAGCATTTTATGTGCAGCAGGAGGTTCAGAATCTTTTTCTGTTCCTGTAAGTTGTTGACTTACAACAGTTTCTGCGATTATAAGACAAACTTTTTTTTTTTGACTGTAAGTGAAATTTTTACTCTTGTATGTATTTGAAATATTCAGTTCAATACTAAGTAAAGAAAGGGTTTTTTCACATGCAGCACATTGAAACGAGGCTACGTTGATGATGGCGATAAGCTATGCGGAAAGAAATCCTGCTTCCCTTTTCATTTATTTGTACTCACCATTAATAGTAAGTTGCCACGCTTTGTACCAGAGAGCGCGGCACTATTCAGTCAGAGCAGCCTTGGAAATGAGAATGTGTTCAGAATGTATGGACTGCAAAATATGGAGATGAAGTTTCTCCTGTTATTATGTTATTTTTGTAAAGAGCACGCTTTTAAATTGGTGCTATACAGTGAGGTCTGGAGGGCTGATATATATTACACTTCACAGTTTCTTCAGTATTTGTATATTTACAGCACTGTAGTGTGTTCTCGTATTGATCTATTTGCATTATCCCTGTAGTACAATAATGAATTTGAAGTTCTTTCATTTTTAAGGCTGAATATTGTGATTAGATTTTATTGCCTGTAATGAATTAATTCAGTTGAATTAACTGATATTAGTATTTTAACTTAATTTTTTGGTGGCTAGCTAATACTATTTCTACTCTAATCTGTTTTTAGTCTTTGGAAGTACGTTTTATTGTGTGCATCTAATTTATGCCATGTGTTATATACATCTACTAATATTGAATGCATTCGTTTTGCATTTTTCCCAGTTTTATTACAAATTTAGTTCCACCTGCTAGACCAAACCCCAAAAATCACACAATAGCTCCAGCTGCGGGAGGGCAAGGGATGGGCAGGTCATGACAGTAATAATGGCTCAACACGCTTAGAGGAGAATACTGTCCTCTGTTATGTTTATATATCTCATAATTGAACACTATAAATATTCATACTATAATATTGCCTGCAATATGTTCCCTCAATTGTACACGGTGGATCCTCGAGTTACAACACAGATGATTTTTGGTGTAAGTCGAAACACACCCTAGCCTCAGTCACTTACCGATCCTAACATGGCTGTAAAATCATAAAAACACAACTAAACCACCGAAAAAGGAAAAGGAAAACTCCATCATTCACACGCCGTGTTTCTGCTTATTCTTCCACTGCGCAACCAAACTAGTTCACCCATGTAGTCCGTAAGTATGACGCTAATGGTGTAAGTCGAGTGGGAGTGGGAGTGGACTGTTGTAACTTGAGGACCACCTGTAGAGTGAATATAACAGTAGCAGTAGTAGTAGTAGGTTTATTGTATGTGTATGTATACCCTTAAATCACATAAAATGAAACAGTGTGTGAAATCACTGATAAAAATACAATAGACTGGTGGGCCAGTGTTAATGTCAGTGCTGGTTTTGCCTACAGTTAGTCAGGTAAATTCTGGTCAGCCATTAGCCTTAGGAGTCACTCACAGAGTGCTCTGTGAGTGGGGTGTACGATAGAGGTCCGCACGGGGATGATTTTTCATCCCGCTCCCACATGCTCCCGCAAGTTTCTGTCCCGCTCCCACAGAAATGTGTAATATTTCGACCCGCTCCCGCCCGCATCTGTCATGGTTTGTCCCGCTAGCAAGGCTGGTGGAGTATAGGGCCAAAAATACCGGACTCATTTTAAATGCTATAATATTTTGGCTTATAAAAATTAAATAAGGTACCAAATTTATTTGTTGCCTAACTGACATACAGGAATTTATGAAACATGGGCTATATTATGTGGGCACGACTCCGGCTATTAATTTTATATAAGGGTAGATTGGTCTAACCAGTCTTCCGCAAAAAAATACAACCAACAACTAACTAGGGTACAGATCTGAATTAAAAATATCTAAACAGTCTCAGTAGAAACATTTCACAGTTAGAATGAGAGAAATATAGGGAAACATTGAAATTTGTGGCGTGGCTCTGTGTTTATTCCACCCTCAGTCAGTGCTCATTGCGCTCATTACGCTTCCATTCTGCCGCCTGGCGTCCCAGAGATTCCCGCGCAACACAAACATCCGCAGGTTCGGTCGCCTACCACATATGTTGTTCCCCACATAAAAACAAACTGTAAAATGTATTCAAGGCAAATGTATACTTTGCGGGAGTTCAGAGAACAATGTCTATGTCCCGCTCCCGCAAACACATCTCTCTATTCCCGCCCACTCCCGCAAGAAACTCTCAAATGTAGACCCGCAGGTCCCGCGGGCATCCCGCCCCGTTGCAGACCTCTAGTGTATGATATCCCTGAATAAATGAGCCTGATACCATTTCTTTTGGTGTTTCTTTGTACAGCAGTTGGTAGCTTAGTGGTTAGTGCACTTGCTCTGCAGTCAGGAAGTTGTGGGTTCGATTTCCAAGACTGCTAACCTCTGAGGTTCCCTGAGTAAGGTACCGTCCCCACACACTGCTCCCCGGGTGCTGAGTTCCTGGCTGCCCACTGCTTCAGTTGGTGAATGGGTTCAATACAGAGAAGAATTTCGTGCTGTTCACGTATGACAGAATGGTCACTTTCACTACGTGAATTACAGTGAAGCGAGTTTAAGTTGCAGCATAAAGCATTCTGTGATTATCAAACTGCTTCAGGTTTAATCGACCTGGTGATACTCATGGGCTGTGATTATTTATGAAAAATAAATTACCGTATAAGAAGTGCTGCTGTACCCAGCGGTCACATTGTTTGAGCCCAGTAAGGGTGTACAGCAGATATTCATTACGCTTGTCTATGTAAAATTATACATGCTGACCAATCCGAAACATGCGGCGCGACAGAAAAGAAAGGTAAAAATAATTATACCTACAGTACGTATAAAGATAATATATACCACAATGCCTCTATTCAAGCATTCTGCCCTGGCCTCTGAATAGCACTGCAGGTATAAATCAATAAATAAATTAGAATAAATATGCTGCTGTAAATGTGGTATAGCCAAACACAGCCAACTATAAACACTAATTCCTCCAACAAATGAAGGAAAAAACAGAAACAATGGCTCTTCAGGACAAACCTGCAATGAAAACAGCAGAAAATAAGATTGAATTATCTGAACTGAAAGGATGTTACAAAAGATTAGCAATTCAGACGCGTGCTATCCTCACCATCAGAGCTGCTTCCCAAAGCTAAAAAGTTCTGGATTAAACTATGGAAGTATAAACTCACAGCCATGACTGCTGGTACCAGTGGGTAACTGGGTATTTGACCCACCACTTTTCAAAGTACTGGGGTGATGACCTACTTTTTGATTGAGATCAGGACACTTAGATAGAAAAAAATCTGAGCCAGTTTGTGAGCCTGCACACTTTTTGTTTCCCCTATAATTTTTTAAAAATAACTGAACGTTTACAGGGCCTAGTCTTTTACCCAGATATTTTCCTAGATTATGGAAATTAGAAGAAAAACGCATAAAAAATAAACAGAGATTTCCCACTTTTTCTACAGTAAACAGGGTTTCTGGTTAGTAAGTGCAGATTTGTTGGTGAACTGAGCAGCTCATTGGCTGTTTGTGCTTACTGCTGACATAGATGTACATTGTACACTGTAAGAAAGCCCTGTACCTGAAGCTGAATAGAGTGTTGAAATTCTGGATGCTGTTACGTCTAGGGAAAATGGGTGCATTTGTCTGCTTAAGAAAAATTTATAATTTACAAATTGCAGTTTTGCCCAAAAGCTCTACATGAACCTATTGACTGTGGACTCACTCAGGAGTGCCCTCTATTGTCCAGTCAACCCAGAAACATAAAGTGGCAATTCTTCTCTCTCTCTCTCTCTCTCTCTCTCTCTCTCTCTCTCTCTCTCTCTCTACTCTCTTTCAACTGCAGTAATCTTGGACCTACTGGTATGAAAAGAGTGAGAGGCAATAGGGCAGTTCTTTTTTTTCTATGGTTCATGAACTAATGAACATAGTAACAGCTGTAAATGTCAGGTTTAATATTTCCCACTGGTACCTTACCAAGATTTGATGTTCTTCAGAGATGCTAGCTAAGCTGAACTGAACCCACATGAACAGTGCTTGTGAATAGGTTTATAATTTTTTTTTGACACGACCATGCACTTTTTTTTTTCATTATTAACATTCAAGACTTTGTGTACAAGTTGTGTACATCATCTTTGGGGTTGCAATGAAAACCCTAGTTATGCCTTCTTGGCCAAGATGTCCATGTTTTGAATAATGTAAACAGGTGTGAATTCCTTGTAAAGCCAGTTTGTTTTTGAAAAATAACGTTTTCAGATGTACCCTGCTTCTGGGTTAAGTTGTTCTTTGTTTACTGAACATTTTAGTCTGTTAGCACAAGTGCTAGGGATACACCCAGGTAGCCTGAGCTGAAAGACTGATAGACATAGTTTCGGTAACTAAAGGAGGCCAGACTGATTTCTCTCCATGTTTCGGTGATCTCAACACCAATATCCGGTTACACCATGCTTTCATTATTGCAAGTCATTTGCAACTTTAGAGGTGTAATCCCATCTACACACATCATTATAGTGCAGAACTATATTGCGGTGTGTATGAATCTCGGTGTAAACGGCAGGGCCCTCTCAGGCTGCTGCGCAGCAGGGCCCATGTCTACTGCAATTAAAGAGTAATGGTGTGATGGGCAGGCAGGAGCACCAGGGGAGCATTGGCAGTCCACTGAGCCCAAGGCACCAATCCAAGGTTTTGCTTTGAGAGCTTGTGACAGTGCTGGCCCACATAGTAGATCTGAGGCCATCACTCTAGATAATGCTCTGCGGGGGGCATCAGCGGGGGAGGGGAGTCATACCCCAGCTGGCTATAGGCTTACACACGGGGAGCCAGGTCTCTCCAAACTTAGTCTCATTACATATCAAACTGTGGCGGAGATATGAAGAGGAGGGCACAGTGCGATGGTGGTGGCATGTAATCTAGTGGTTGCAGGTGGGTAATCCGAGGGGCGTATTAGGGATGTGCTCCCTCTCGTAGTGTTGGAAAGAAGTGATGTTGATCTCGCAAACTACGACATTGAAATATAAGATAAATAAGGAAAGAAAGCAGGAAAATAATCACACAGTATTTGTCTTCCATAAACAACAAAAGGCCTAGTGAGCTGGGGATTTGGGGCAAGATGCTAAATAGTAAATAACAGGAAACAAATAAAGAAAGAAAACATTTGTTGAGACCTCAGTTTACAACAGAAGTCATAACTTCTGACGTCTAACCCGAGTAGTAGCGCTTTCAGTGGACAGTTCTGAACAATATTTGTTTTGTTTTGTTTTGTTTTTTTAAGCTTAAACTTAAATCTTAGAAAACTGAATTCCCCAATAAATTTAGTGATTTATTATGTAAACACTATGTAAACATTGTTACATTTCAGAGCTTGTTGTCCTCTTATAAAAATGGGCCTTATATCGACTAAGTTGCAAAACCAGATGATTTCTATCTATTCATCCTACAACAGATTATCAGATTATTGTTAAATCAAATAAATGCGCTTTTTATATCGATATGGGCACTTTTTTTTGTTTGAGAATCCTAACCCTACCTAACTTTTGAGAGGCCAGTGTTTTTGAGAATCCGACTATTCCAGGTGAAACACTGTAACAGGCCCGCTTTAGCTAATCTAAAGAAAGGTTAGCTAGCTAGGTAAGATAATGCTAATGGTGTTGACATATACGTTAGCAGTTACAGGTTCTTTTTCTTCCTCGATCATAAATGCACACTCACACCCTTTGTGAGCACGTGTGTGTATGTATCTGTGAACACAGGACCCAAAAGAGCAAATCTAGGACACTTGCAGGTTGTTTGTGCATGTGTGTGGACAAGCCATCAGCCCACCTCTCTAATCCAGGCGCAGACAGGGGGGCTCAGACGCTCCTCCTGCAGGGAGAGGTCAAAGGGGGAGGGCGAAGTCCTAATGTCCCTGAGCCATGCTATTCCTCTTAGAGCACATAGCGCTGACAAAACCGAGATAAGGCCATGCACAGGGCAGTGGGCACTCCATCATAAAGATGAGCCCCAGCATTGCAGAGAGCATGAGGTATGGAAGGGGGTTGGGTCAATATACCCTGAGGTCCTTCTGCGCCCACTAAACCCCAGCTTTTATGACCACACCGTGACCAGGGAGGAAGAGGAGGATGAAGGTGATGGTTAGAGGAAGGGGGAAGAGAGGACAAAAAAAATAATAAAATAAAATAAGAAGGCGATATCTGGACACATCCAGGAGGGACAGCTCAGGGAGTGGAGAGAAAAGTATTGATGAAAGGATTAGCCGCCTCACTGCCCAGTGAGAGACAGCAGAAACAATTCCTGAATTCTCCAGGGGCACAGAGAGCCCCTATTCTGTTGGTCATTACAGCTACTCTTATCGTTCTTGCTTTCAACCTGATTTGAAAGAAACGCCGCTGTCTGTTGCATACAGCAGAAGGAAGCCTAATCTGCCAGCTTACCTAGGGATGTGCATATATTCTCCTTTCACTCTCTCTGATCTGTTAGCCATGCCCTTCCATGATACCCCAAAGAGCATGTGCTCGATTTCATCACCGTGGTTTTCTCCACTTTTTTTTCCTCTGTAATTGTGTTTTTCTTTGGCTGGGTCACCTAAAATGTCTAGAAATAAGGAGCTTATGCTGGCACCCATAAAACCAGCCTCTGAACTACCTGATTCAATCCATTTATCTAATAGAAATAGGTGGATGG
The DNA here is from genome assembly GCA_037974365.1 of Hydrocynus forskahlii. NCBI lineage: Eukaryota > Metazoa > Chordata > Actinopteri > Characiformes > Alestidae > Hydrocynus > Hydrocynus forskahlii. The sequence continues at coordinate 3,751 of JBBPCX010064800.1, read as the reverse complement.
ATGAGGTAACTGAAGTGAAACATGGCATAAGCACTCATTCAGAAAGCTGCTTAGACCTCAGACTTGCTCAGACAAGCGAAGGGAAAAAAAGTGATCTCAGTAATGGCCTTCACCAGCAGATGGACTCATTTGTGGACTCAATTGCTGCTAGACTCTAGGCCCGCTTGCATTAGACTTGGCCTGGGCTGCCGATGTGCTGCGCTGAATTAGCTTCCAGGTCGGCTGTGCAAGCTCCACCGTCCAGCTGCTCCTGGTTTCGCAGTCCAAATCAGGATTAGGCTCAGTCAACATCAAGAGTCTTACCAAGCAGCCTCAAAAAACACAGCAGGTTTGGGGAAAATTTGTTTCTGTAAAAGCAATTATTGATTCAAAAGTTTAGTTCACACGATTTACTCCAAATGCTTGGTGTCTAAATATTGCTTCTTTAGTTCCACACTAATGTTAATATAATGATTTGTTAACTAAAATGTGCAAATGTAGGTTTAAAAACAGTGGTAATAGCCTACCATAGGAAGAATTTTGTCATTGGTCCCCCTGAACTAGAGCTGGGAAGGAAATGGTTCTCCAATCATTGACTAGAAAACTTAGAGTAGTAAAACTACAGGGTGACACAGAAAAACGGGAACTTTTGAGGTGCGTAGTGGCAGCCATGTACAGTGGGCAGCACTACGGAAGGGGGACTCTGAGCTCTAAACAATCACGACATTCAGTAATAATGGAGAAGTGGAACGGCAGACAACGTTCTTTCACGATAAAAATGTTTTCTATTTTTATTTGTTTGCCAAAAGTTCCCGTTTTTCTGTGTCACCCTGTACATAAAAACCCCTGAAATCAGCAGTGATGGAGAAACAGTTTGGAAACATTAAGGAACCAGGAAAGAAGTCTGTTGTTTTCAGAATGTGCTCTCATTTGATTGGTTCTTTTCCCACCTGGCCTTAGCCTGGTATGTAGGTCTTTTTTGGAAGGCAAAAACACCAGTACAGCATTCATTTAGCTAAAATGAATTTTGCATTTTTATTGTGGTTTTAATTGGAACTTTATTATCATTTGATAGTGACACTATCCTTTGAATAAATTTTTCAAGGTCACATGGCATAGTTATCAAATTCCCCGTTATCCTGATAAATGATCTGCTCATCCTTTTATGTGACAAGAAACAACAGTTGTGCAAAGCGATTAAGTTATCTACTTTTGAAATGGTAGCTTATAAGCACTCTGTTAGTAAATCACAGAAACGAATTAAAGTTTAATGAAATACTCTGAATTGTGCCATCTGTTGCTTGGAACTTTGATTCCCATTCATACGGTATCAGTGATGTTTTCCTGGTCACTACAGCGTCAAAGCTGTTACAGCTTGAAGTGCATTTTGTGGGAAAAAGGGGGAATAACAACAGGAATCGAAGTTTCAGCAGAACAATGTCCTTTATTGAAGGTGCACAGTAAGCAGACTTGTGACACCTATTAGCCACAGCTGGAGCTGAATTGACCCACCAGGTTCAATGGGTTGTCCCTTCCCCCTATACAATGTAAGGAGGGGACTGTCACTATAGGCACTTTCCCATAGGTATACAGGAACCGTGCTGTACTTAAACTGTACTGCTGTGGCACGGAAGTAGCAGCATACTTTGATTTTCCAGTATATCTCAACCTGGTAACAGTGTTTCTGACATGTCTCCTCATAGTTCATGGCAGGTCATTGTCCCAAAACCGCGTCCAGAGTTGTATCAGTGGAAGGTTTTTCTGTCAGAGCCATGTTTGTTATTCTGGTCTTTTATTATTTATAGTCTTCTTTTAGTTTTTATTTTCTGCATTATTTAGCCATGCAATAAAAAGCTAACCCAGCTAACTTGTTGCCGATGTCCTGGTACACCTTTGCGTTTCTCACAGAGTTTAAAACTCCCACTGAAATTTATCTTCAGCCCAAACAGACAATAGTGCTTGCCGTCGAGCAACATGAGTACAGGTCGCTTTATGTGTAATGGACAAACATCCATTCATGGTACCTCGCGGCTCCTTCTGCCAGTGGAAAAGCATCATATGTAATATTTTATGTCATAATTACAAATTTTATAACATCAAAAATGGGCCACACAGTGGGTAGCGCTGTCATCTTGCAGCAGGATCTTACATTTCCTGGCTGGGGTGACTGAGGGTCCTCTCTGTGGAGTTTGCGTGTTCTACTTGTGTCTTAGTGGGTTTCTGCTGGAATCTCCAGTTTTCTCCCACAGTCCGAAGACATGCACATCAGATAAACTGGAAATGCTAAATTGCCCCTAATGACTGTGTTTGTCTGTGTGTCTGCCCTGCGATGAACTGGCATCCTGTCCAGGGTGTTTCCCTGCTTTTTGTCCTATGACCACTGGGATACACTCCAGCACCCACATGATCCTGGTTAAGGATAACGAATGACTGATATTAAAGTCTATTTTGGAACCTGGATATGGCCTGTACTTTTCTCTGTCTTTAAAGATAATAGTAACAGTAACTTACAATCACTATTTACAGGGACAGTCCCCTTGTAGGCAACTGAGGGTTAAGTGTCTTGCTCAAGGACACAATGGTAGAAAGTGGGTTTTGAACCTGCGACTTTGTGGTCATTGTGTTCAAAGGCAAGTATTTCACCCACTAGGCTACTATCAGAGTCATACATTAGTAAGTCACACATAGTAAGACATAGTAAATCGTACATTGTCAGAAATCACATAAGTAAATCTATTTGAGAGTAGGTAACATACTTAAGGTTATGTTATGTTTAGGCCTGCAGTTTGCCCAGTTCTAAGCTTCCATTATTTCTTAATTACATTAGCCTTGTAGCTCCAGCACAAAACGAATTAAGCTTCAAACAGTTGTCTGACTGACTACATGAAGAGGAATGGGAAAATGTACTGGGTTAACTTGATGCAAGCCTTTCAGAGGAAAGAAGAAAGTAAAGTTTTCTGGACGGTGGTGAGGAAAAGACCGGGGCATGGAGTTAAAGTCCTGCTGCGATGTGGTGTATCTGCAGCCGGCAGATTGTTAGCGGAGACTCGGTGTGTCTGTCAGGTTCGCAGTCGTCCCGTTGTCTCTCCAGACCTCGTGTCCTCACACTCCCGGAGGATGACTCATCGCTTGGCTCTCACCACCAGACGAGACTGGCAGGGAAGAGGCCGTCTGCACCCCAGACATGTGCCACCGCGTCTGGCCCTCTCTTCCACACCGCCAGGCAGGGACAAGCTCCACTGAGCAAAGCCATTTTCCCTCCATCCAAAAGATAAAGAGAGAGGGGGACTTTTTTCTCTTCTTCGCTGATACAGCAGTATTCCCTCTGTCTCTCTCCCTCCCTCTCTCTCTCTCTCTATGGTCCCCACACGCAGAAAGAAAGACAATTTTCTCTTTACACTATGGCTTTGACACATAGGTCTCTGATGCAATGCATGCCTAACAAAGCACATGAGGGCGCAGTCAGAGTCGGAGTTTGCGAGCGGGAGGTCCTGAGAGATAATGACAGAGCGCTTCGATATGAGGCAGTGGAGAGGAAGGGGCATCTCTACAGCAGGGAAATGATATTTTCAGATGTGAAGGGAAAGCGAAGGGTACAGTGAGGTCATATTGGACCCAGTGGGGAAGACAAATGCTTCCTTTCACAGCGAGCAGTATCTGTTCTGTCTGACTCCTTGGGAGAAGTTCCGAACGGTTTTCATTTTTCTAAGGAAGATATATATATATATATATATATATATATATATATATATATATATCCCACCAGTCTTCT
>JBBPCX010064789.1:0-13946 GCA_037974365.1 Hydrocynus forskahlii | reverse complement strand
TTATAAGGCTTCTCATAAAAACACTAAATGCAAAAGGGTTTATCAACACACAAAGCATTCATATTTGCCACGTTAGGCTACAGATGATAATAAACTAAGAGCCGCTTGGGAGCCAAAAAAAACGGCTCTTCTTTGGGAGCCGTGCCACAAGAGCCGGCTCTCTGAAAAGAGCTGAACTTCCCATCACTACAGCCTGCCAATGTAAAACGTGAACTGCGTTCAGTCTCCTGAGAGTGAACATCACTCACGGTTACGTTCATAATTTGTAAACCGACTCATTCGGTTCAGCGTTCACGAAAAATAGGAACGTGTTCAATGAACGCCGTTCATTGAACGCATTCATGCACAACACTGATAATAATATAATAAGGCACAAAGTGATACAAGTGTTTACATCTAAAATACTGTTTTAATGAAGGGACTGGCACAGCTATAAAGTATTTTAGTCATTGGGCATGGGCTTGGGCAGCACACGCAGAACTGCAGAGGCAATCAGAAATGTACTGCTATTTCAAATCACTTAAAAACTCACCTTGGAAAGGCCTAACAAAAAAGTTTTCTTCAACAGTAATCAATAATTTACATCGGCATCACTCTTTTCTGAATAGTGAAGGGTCAAGCCAACATTTTTCACTATTCATTGGTCAACGATATGATGGAAGGAAACATTTACCACTTCACCCATACTGTCCAGAAATTAGGTTTCTTACTTTCTAGTTTTGAAAAGGAATATCTAATGGATCCCTTTCACACAAGCAGCATCAGGTCTGAACATGATTTCCACTCACGATTTCCACTCAGATTCCAGGGTTTTTTTTATTTGAAAATGATCTTCAGGCCCTCCACCTCAAATAACCCACCTTGAATATAAACACGAGCCGTGTGAATTACACTGAGGAAGGTGAAGGCTTTCTAAGCATTTCAGTTGGCGATATTTTTTCTTTACCTTGAGGTTCAAGGTGAATGTTTTTCCCGTAAAATGTCAGGTTTGCGTAGGCCTACCCGAAATCTCTGCGAACACAATGATCTAGTAATTATCATAACATTCCCTCTCTCTATTGCTACAAAGTTTGTTTCATGTTGAATTTTTTTACGTTTAGGAGCAACAGGTACCGCAGATATTGAGTTGCAATGACATTTTGAGGCTAAAGCCCATGACACCCGGCTAGAAGAAACTAGAGCAATGTTTGAAAAATGAGCCTGACACAGAGGCAAAGGAGTGCTCGCTAATTCTCAGTGCATAATCTCAATATGGCATGTTCTACATGGTAAGGAATAGTAAAAAGATTCTTCAAAGCAAATGCTCGATCTACCATACAATGGTGATCATTGTACTATGACCGTTCTGGGCAACCAAGGCTTTGTCTTTGGATTTGTTTTGCCACAGCAAGTTACATGTTAAATGTACTGTGCTCTGCCTTTGCATAGAAAATGGCTCAACGTCATTCACAAAGATGCAGTCAGGTCGAATTTGCATGAGCATATTACTCCTCTTTTAGGGCATTTACAGTTTAACGTACAATGAAACTGATATGAGGAACCAGCACCCATTCGCGCTGAAGGTCGTGCACTACATTTCCATATATATGAGGGTGTGACAAATTATTTAGGACCATATATGGAAATTAAGTTGTACTGTAACTAAAACCAACACATTTATATATTCTTCCCTCTCAGCCTTCCTCGATCAGTTTTGGTAGTGTGCCTGTTCTTGCTGAAGTTATAAGAAATGTTTTAACCCCAGACTGAATGAGGCAGAAAACAGGGCAGCTAGTCAGAATAAATGCCATGTGCATGTACCTGACAAGGCAGAGTAACAAACGTGACTGGTTTAATTCTAAGGTATAAATAAACAGGTTAAAAAATGGCCATGCTGAAATTAATTATGGCTGTTCCTGGTACATAAACCTCATAAACACAAAATGTGGAGTAAGTGGAAAAATAAATATAAGAAAAATGAATCATATGGACTCTTTAATGTTATTTACCACCACTGAAAATGTGTATAATGTAGCCTTCGTACTTGGACATTTAAACATTTGTGCTCAAACTTTTTACACTAACTGCATTATATATTGTGACGCAAAAACGGAACTATGACTACAAACAGGGCTGGCACTTCCATATAGGTGGTTGCATAGGACAGCCCTTTAGAAAGGGTGCCAAAATTTTCGTGCCCCCACTCCAAAATATGATTTCCCCATTATGCCATTAGGCTAGGGTATTGTCAATCTCACAATGCCCAAAGCCACTGGATCAGAGTGTTACAATTGTAATCACAGTAACATGTGTTTTAAAGGAGAGACACTCCTATCAGAGTGCCCCAAAATGAGTTATAATTCAATTTGAAAAAGTACATTCAGGTTCACATTAATTGCACATGCATGTCGGATGACACTGTAACTCAAGTGGCTAAAACTCTGTTATGTAAAACTCTGTTATGAATACTAAATTATAGTATTCTTTAGTTGTAAATATCAGTTCTTGCCAACTGGGACCTGCTGTAGGTTTTATTAGTTTTATAAATGAACACTTTCTTCATAGCTTCTTTTAAAAGTTTAAAATATTAAATTGGTTTGCATGCTGACTTCAGTTGCAATTCAGTTCTTGATAAAAGAAGCGGGTTTTTTTTATGTATGCTTGCCATTGTTTAGAAAGGGAAACTGGATCAAACACTATATACTGACAAGAGTCAGTAGCAGTTAATGGTCCTAGCAAACTTAGCTCTAACTGGTTTGTCAGTAGGTATAAGTGTAGACTACAATCCTTGTCTGCCATACCAGCTAGATCGTCACTGAACATGTCCTGGAAAATAATCTGTTGAATAGAGTAACAACCCACACTTGAGCTGTGTCAGAATTTTTTAAGCTCACTTTCTTTTCCTGTCTGCTTGCCCCAATTTCACCCAATCTGTGGCCCAAGGCCCCACTACCAGATCCATAATCAAGGATAGTGGACAGGCAAGGATGTTATATTCACCTATTCAGATGCAGCTGATCATGATAACAGGCTAGCGACCCACCCCTCCCCCATCAACAACATCTTACATCTTATAATGGACTTTGCCACTGGCCCATTTACAGAACAAACGTTGTTTTTTTTTTTTCCCTCAACATTGTAAATACTGCAGTGACAACTCATCGACTTACATGAACTTTTTACGGTGTAGTACTATTACAAAAACACACAGCCCTCGGTCTGTATAATTTATGGCTCCTATTTGCATTTCTTTCCCCTTTTTCAAATTTCTCATCAATAATAAGTGGCTATGAATTTTTGATGCAGATTTTTCAAAGGTGTTTGTGTAGAAGCAACACGCTCATTTGCATATCTTATTTCACATCTATGGAGAAATGCAAAGAGCAAAATTTCCAAGGCAGTTTACCATTCAATACACCATAGAGCTAATCTGCAAGACCAATGGCTGCGCGCACCATATTTGAAGCGTGTTTCCAATCCACGTCGGTATGGTAAACATATTTACAGCAAAACATTACTAAGCCAGCAACAAGCCCGAGGCAAACAGGAATGGAGCCGAGTGAAAGTGCGAACCACTCGAGACGCGTGATCATTTTCAGGTCACTTATCCAGTGACGCATGCTGGCATTTAATTTGCTAATGATCAGTACGGCAGCCCTACACAGGGGTGGTGAGCTTGATCCAAAAAACCAAGCAATGGGAGCTGGCAGAACACGTCCCAGGGTGAAAAGAAAAATAAATAAATAAATAAATACAACAATATAACTTGGCATGCTGGTCAGGTTGCTACTAAAGCAACCCTCCTCCCGAGCCCCACTGTGTGTGTTTGGCTCCCACTAAAATCCCAGAGCAGAGAGCAATTAGTCAGGAGCACATTCACCTTCCAAACCTTCTCCCTGTGGCCAAGAGGGACATTCACCTTCATGGAAATATGTGGAGGGCTGAAGCTGCTTTTACCATGCTGTCCCATTCTTTTTGTACCCGCAGACCCAGCTTAGGGCACTAAGCGTAAACCCAGAGCCCATACAAAGCAAAACAAATCACCCAGCCCCAGTGCCTGAGGACCACACTCAGCACTTCCAGAGTACTTGAAGACATTTCACATATTACTGTAATGCTGTTACTATCACTTATATTGGTAATCAATTTATTTATAATTTTTTTGTGACGACCCAATATTTTAACAAGAGTAAAACAACCATCAACCATTCACAGCATATCAAAGACGTAAAAGTAATTTAGTAAACAATTCGTGGTAGACTGTGTTTGGAAGCATACTTCTCATACTGTGGACACACCTGACTCTTCATTTTTAGGTTACGATCAGTATTTGCTCACATTGGGGCTGTTTCCCAGATTCAGATTAACTTTAACCCTAGACTAAAAAGGATTTCCAGTGGTGATTCCCCATTGCCTTTGCCATTTAGTCCAAAACTAGACTAAATCCATGTCCAGGAAGCTATCGCAGATGAATGCAAAAGAATAATGCGAACTATGATATGTATAAGTACACCTAAGACCTAAGTCCTAGACCCTGATTGATAGATTCTGAGTCTCTACTCAAAGAGACAATATTAAAAGAGAAAAGGGGGGTAGATGATGCATATGGAAAACTAATATGGCCACAAAGTGCTTCATAAAGATTTCAGGTAGAAAAAAAGATATCTACCTTTCAACCTCACAGAACTGCATTACTGCAAAAAGCTGCATAAAGATCAGAGGTAACTTCAAAAGCCTGGAAAACATGATTTGTGTGAAGCTCCTCTACTCCCCACAGAGCTACATTACTGCAAGAAGCTGTATCACTGTATGAAGTTGCATTACCATATGGAACTGTATTCGCCTATTGGAACACAAACACAGTACAGCTGCAGTATAAAAAACTGTATTAAAAAGGAGATGCACAGTAGCTATAAATAATTTTGCAGACATATTGCAGAAAACTAGAACAATATAGAACTATGTTAACATGTAGAGCTGCAGTAATAGTATGTTAGAGAACTTCAGTAATAGTATGTTTTACTACCACAGAAACAGTATATCAAGGTACTGAAACTTACAGAACTGCAGTTGCAGAGAGTTACATTATCACATAATCTTCATTAGCATAGGTCAGCCGTAACATTTAAACCATCTATCTAATATTGTGTAGATCCTCTCTGTGCTGCCAGAAGCTCAAACCCATTGAGACATGGCGACCACAAGGCTTCTAAAGGTGTGCTGTGGTTTCTGGCACCAAGAAAGCGGCAGATCCTTTCAGTCCTATAAGTTGTGAGGTAGGGCCTCCATGGATCAGAGTAGTTTGTCCACCATTTTCCTACAAAGGCTCAAATTAGGTTGAAGTCTGGATAATTTGTAGGCCACATCAACAATTTTTTTTTGCAGTATGGCAATGTGCATTATCCTGCTGAAAGAACCCACTGCCATGAAGGGGTGTGAAAACCATTGATCTGAAACCATGTTTAGGTGGGTGGTGCATGTCAAAGAAACATTTACATGAATGCCAAAGCTTTAGAGCATCAAACTGCACCTGCCAGCTTGCCCTATTCCTATAGTGCACTTTGGTACCAGCTCTACCCCAAGTCAGAGATGCACACCAACCCAATCTCACGACTTTTCATGCAGCCATCATGACATGCTTTAGGCCTTCTTTTTTGTGCTAGGACAATGCTTCACTGCACTATGTATTTTCATGTATCAAGTATCAGGGCTAACTGGTGATTGTTAAGATTAGGGTCTTTCCCCCACCTTTCAACCTGTTTCAACCGCTTTGCAAACAAAAACAATTAGGAATCAACTCATTATTATTACACTTTTAGTGGGAAATGTGTTGTACATTTTCACAATGTTGCAGAAAAGTGTTCATTCATAGGCTACAACAGAAGACAACTAAGACACATTAATTGTGATCTAGTATGTACAGAAATGGCTTAGAACAGGCCAAAACCCTTGCAGAGTTTACAAATAGCCTACAAGGCCACTGGTAGATTTTACAACACAACTTCACATGACCTGGAGGCAAAAACTCTTTTAAGCCGACGTCCCTCAGTCACCAGTTAGCGCTGATGCTGGCGGTGTTATGCAGTGCACATTAAAATACTTAGGGTAGTGAAGCATTCACCTAGCACAAACAAAAGGCCTAAAGCGTGATCGCAGCACGTTTCTGAATAGATTGCATATCATGAAGGCGTCTGAAAACTTGTGAGACCGGACTCTGCACACACACATGGCTATCCACATGATGTTCAGAAAATGTGGTTCATCAGACAAAGCCATCTTCTGTTGTGCCATGGTCCAGCTCTCCTGATCACATGGCCATTGCAAACACTTTTGGAGATGGACAGGAGCTAGCATGGGCATTCTGATCGGTCTGTGGCTACACAGTCCCATAGCAGGAAGCTGTGATGCATTGTGTGATCTGACACCTTTCTTTCATAGCTAGATTTGAGTTTTTTAGCGATTTTTGCTAAAGTAGCTCTTCTCTGGGTTCCAACGACCCTGTTCACCTGTTGTCCTGACCACTTTTGGTAGGTACTAACCACTGCATTTCTTAAACATTCCTTGATGATGGAAAGCCCCACTTTGCAAGTCACAGGACTAAGTAAGTGCTCAGTGCCAACATCAGTGAAAGATATCACAGCACATCATCAGAGGTCTTGTGGAGTCCATGCCCCAAGGAGGTGTTTTGGCATGAGGGGGACCTAAACAATATTATGGCTGATCATTGTAAATGTTTAATGGTTGTATACAACTAACAGAAATTGCTCTTTCTTCCAAAAGTTATTAATCTTTTGAACGGTGGGCCATTTATGAGTGTTTTTACATCCCTTGATTTATTGGGCTATAACATTTTAATTCCATAAGATAGCCGTTCATGCCTTATGTTGTTTTTTTCAGAAGACCCAGGGCTACTTATTTATGTAATTATTTGATGTGAAACTAACAAGTAAAACTTGATATTATCATTTTTATAAGCAAATTCTAGTTTTCGTCTAGTGAAATTTGACTTCTTTCTTTTGTTTCTACAAGACAGTGTTGTTCAGTAAAGATTTAACTTTAGAAATGTGTGTGGTAAAGGTCCAAAGCCATTGTTATATATATTTTTTTTTTTCAAACTGGGACATTCTATGGCTTATTACAATATAAAAATATGTGTTTATTTCTAGACGGAACTTGAATTTGACCTTCCTTGGTATCATTATTACTGCTGAAGAAGTTGATTAGAGACCTCTAGAATGCAGTCAAACACTGTCCCTTAACAGTTACAAATATACACAACACTATTATTAAAAAAATAATATAGCAACAGAGTGAAAATAAATATATATTTATTATATTTAAAGATAGTGGAAAAAATTATGATGAATTATGACGAATTTGTTACACTGAATTCAACGACAAGTTTGTGGACCATCACGGAAGTGAACACACTTCGTGTCTGTAGTAAATAATATGGATGTTTTATGGAGTTTCAGCAGTGTGTTTTTTGTGGGAAACCTTTTTAAATTTACTCTCTTTTGCACACACGATTACTCTGTAATAATTTATTGAACAAACATGGGACTTAGACGATCGTATAGGGTAAGTCTTCTAGATTTCAGTGATATATGTATCATGCTTCTGTGTTACTCCTGTTCAAAAGGTTAATATCAAAATGTGTACTTTACAATTTCATGTAAATCAGTGAGATTTTATGGGGACTGTTGGGGAATTAAGGACATTTTTGCCTTCTCTTGTAAATAGCAGGGACAATAGCAATAGGCCTGTTGACAATACTGCAGTAATAGAAAGCAGTATTATCACACACAGCTGCAGTAACAAATTTACATCATATAAGACTGCATTAGCATGTAAACTATAGAAACATATAGAAACTGTAGAAAACTGCAGGAAAATCAAAAAGTCTCCATTTGTCAGAAGTTAGCACACCACAGCGTGTACAGCACAGAACTGTTCTCTGCATTTAACTCATTCACCAAGTGAAGCAGTGGGCAGCCAAGAACACAGATCCTGGGGAGCAGTGCGTGTGGGGACGGTACCTTGCTCAAGGATACCTCAGTGGTACCACTAGCAGGCCTGAGATTTGAACCCACAACCTTTTGATCACAGGGGCAACTCCTTAACCCCTAGGCCACCAGCCCTCCACATTGAGCAGTAGAAACTGGACTGACAAAACACTACATGGTCCTATAGGGATACTAAACTTTACACTAAAGCTAGAAAAATAAATTGTAGAAAAATGTAACCTTCAACTCAAGTGAATTTTAAGGGAAAAAAATCCCTGACTAAGAAATAATTATTTTTTATACAATCACCTGTTCCACAATTATTGGCACCCCTAACAATTCCTAGAAAATAAATGTAATTGAAGTATTTCTGTCATTCCTACAGTAGTTTACAAAGTTGATCAGATTATCTAGGAACATTTAATTAGTAATTCATCACTTCCTGTTTCCCTGGGGTATAAATATGTTGTGAAACAGAGGCCATTTCTCTTATCCACTCTTCAACATGGGAAAGACAAAGGAACACACCATTCAAGTAAGGCAGATGTGTGTCGACCTTCACAAGTCAGGCAATGGCTACAAGAAAATAGCCACTCGCCTGCACCTGCCCATATCTACTGTCAGAGGAATCATTAAGAAGTTTAAAACAACTGGAACAGTGGTAAACAAGCCTGGACGAGGATGCAAGTTTATTTTGCCTCCACGCACAGTGAGGAGGATGGTAAGAGAAACAAAAAGTTCTCCAAAGCTCACTGTTAAAGAATTGCAACAAATGGTAGCATCTTGGGGTCACAAAGTCTTCAAAACAACCATCAGGCGCTATCTACATGCCAACAAGCTATTTGGGAGGCATGCACGGAAAAAAATCTTTTCTCACTCACAATCATAAACGCAAATGTCTGGAGTTCGCTAAGCGGTACTGGGGCTTCAGCTGGGACTGTGTGCTTTGGTCAGATGAGACCAAGATAGAGGTTTTTGGCAACAAACACTCTTAAGTGGCTCTGGCGGAACACAAAAAATGAGTATGCAGAAAAGCACCTCATGCCCACTGTGAAGTATGGGGGAGGATCGGTGATGCTGTGGGCCTGTTTCTCTTCCAGAGGCCCTGGGAACCTTGTTAGGGTGCATGGCATCATGAATGCTTTGAAATACCAGGACATTTTAAAGCAAAATCTGGTGGCCTCTGCCCGAAAGCTGAAAGATAATGACCCTAAACATGTGGCCAAATCTACACAGAAATGGTTCACCAGACTCCTCCCATGGCCATCTCAGTCCCCAGACCTCAACCACATTGAAAACCTGTGGAGTGAGCTGAAGAGGAGAGTGCAGAGGCGAGTTCCGAGGTCGCTGGATGATTTAGAGAGATTGTGCAAAGAGGAATGGTCGAAGATCCCTCTTTCTGTATTCTCCCATCCTGTGAAACATGATGGGAGAAGATTAGGTGCTGTTTTGTTGGCAAACGGGGCATGTACAAAGTATTAACATCAGGGGTGCTAATAATTGTGGCACACATGATCTGATGAAAAATAATTATTTCTTAATGTGCGATTTTTTTTCCCACTGAATAAATGCACTTGAATTAAAGGTTGGCTCGTCCTGTTTTTTTCCGTTGTGCTCCTATATTATTTAGAACAAAACTGAATTTATTAGAAGCTAAAGAACACATCTTAACCAGGGGTGCCAATAATTATGCAGGGCAGTGTATAATCATTACCAGACAGAGCTACATTAGTATACATGAAAATATAGGCTATTAGCAAATAGTGATACATTTGGATGTAGTCCTCTCTGCAACTACAGCAACACAAATTTACTTTACCACTATTGGCGAATAGAGCTGCATTGGTATACAGAGCTTATTATGCATTACAGACAATAATGGTTACAGACAATCAAAGTTGTAGTATAAAAAAAGTATGATGGGTTACATGAATAACATAAAGAATATACAGTATGAGTAACCCATAATTAAGAAGAGGTCATGTTATGAGGAGCACCGAGAGTTAAATGAGTGTTCATTACCCATTTCAAAATGATACAAGGTTATACAGGGCTGCCCCTTAATAACTGTTCCCGCATAATAGCTCCATCACTAAGCGAACTGATTTTGAATTACACTGCACACTACTCTAGCATAATGCGCCACAGTAGACATTTAGCGACTACACACGTAGCACAGGCGACATAACGACAATGAATGTCAGTTGCTCATAATGTAGAAAGGTGATTGTTTTATGGTATAATAGTAATATGGCTAACCTTTGTGTGGACACAGATAATGTGTGAGAACTAATGAAAATATATTTGTATATGTTAATCAAATAGCACAATCATAAACCCAGCATAATGCCTGAGACTGAACGAGTCTGGGCTAAGCTTGGAAACCTTTTGAACAAGTGATGTCAGTGAATAAATCTGTCTCTTTCGAAGTTTATACACAGCCTACATGCGTATGCATCTATTTGTGTTTTTGTATGTGTGTGTGTGTGTGTGTGTGTGTGTGTGTGCAGATGAGTGTGCGTTATAGTGTATAAATGACACTTTGAAGAAACATTGCCCCATATTGTTATAACAAGCTCCTCATTAGAGATTCCTCGTCTCAACTTTGCATTGACCCGGTTTTGACAGCTTCTGCAAATGTTGTATCAATATTCATGACAATGCCTGCATTAAGAGCACTCAAAATGAATAAAAAATAATTGGTCCGTTTGCTTGTCTTTTTTCTGTCTCTTAACGGACACAGCGGTAACTTGGAAAGAGTGCAGCACAAGGGGCCCAGGTTTGCCTTGTGCAAAGGCTTGATACACTGCCCACGCTACAAGAGGCAACTGATTAAATCATGACTCAGCCGCTGCCGCTGACCACAAATTACACCCGCCGCGCTGATAGAAAGGTCAATTTTACACTGCAGCAAGAAGCCTTCACCGCGCTAGAACAAAGTGCCAATGTGGGGAGCTTCGGACTTTGGTCATTTCGCACTAAGTGAGAATAGGAGGTGAGAGGTGAGAGTCTAATCTTTGTCGTTGAGGCCTTCAAGGCTCATGTTTCGAATCAGATCAGTGGGACAAAAGGGCAGATCGATTCGCAGCAGAACAATCTCCAGATCCAGTGGACATCCAGTGGCAGAACTGTGGTTTATTTGTTGGATACTTATGACATTTATGGTTTGTACAATCCAGCAGAAATTATAAGACCAGTTGACTCATCCATAGCTACTATGAAACAAGCTAATAGGTACTTATCCACTACACCATAGCACCGGATATAAGGTTTCCAGGCTGGAATTCTGGCTATACAACTGGTCCAAATTTATGTATTCTTCTCAGTGAGATTCTGTAAAGCTTACCCAACTTCAGCAGCATGTTTGTGTGCGGCACTTGGAATGATCAGTTGCAAACCTATTTGCACATAGACTTAATTCAGCCTGTTATTAGTTGTGGATGTAGCCATAACACTTTCTACATTTGCGCTTGCTGTCATTAGTATATACTGCTGATCTGTTACCAAGGAGATTAAACGGAGAGAGAGAGAAAATATCATAGTTCTATGAGCTTAAGCTGTTTGCGTATGTGCGTGAGTGTGTGTGTATGTGTGTGCATGCGTGTATGGCAAAGGTATGCAAACAGGTTTTTTTTTTTTTTTTTTACAGCAGCACTAACACATTGTGCCAAGAAAAGCATGTGTGCAGAGCAAAGTGGAAATTCCAAACATATCCTCCATTTTCTTATTTAGTTTTCAATGAAGCAGCTTGAAAATGTGACCAAATCTGTGCTGGAAGAATTGCGGGCACTATGCTCCGGCGGTTTGGATGATGGAATAGAAATCAAAAGCCTGACAAATACAGTCCCGCAGGAGTGTTAGTGTTCTTTTGCCCTTGAGCTAGGCACTTAACCTACAATTCCACCGAAGAGTCTGTGTAACAAATGGATGGCACAGACGTTTCCATGATAAGAGCATTAGATCACATGGTAAATTTTTCTCTTTTCTAAAGATCTTTTTAGGTTTAAGAAGTGGGCAAATCTTCTTACAGCAAGCAGCATTTGTAGCTTTTTCTGTCAGACATCAGATATATGGCTCAGATTAATTTCTTGTCATTTTATAAATGCATAGTTGACACCATTTCTGAGGTTACACACGCATTTTAGTACTGCAGATTGTATGTGAATTTGTAGGGATACCAGCAGAAATATTTTGTTTGCCTGAATTAGCTTTACAAACAAATATATTGTTCATTTATATGCAGTTAAATAAATGTAGGCAGTTTATGTCACCCAGATGTACTTTTCTTACAGAATAAACTAAAAACTTAACCAATCAGGTTAAAATATTCAATACATTTTAAAATATTTTCCTTAATTAATTCATTCATTCATTCATTCATTTATTCATTATTTGAGCCGCTTATCCTTGACCAGGGTTCCAGGGGTGATGAAGCCTTTCCCAGCACTCATAGGTAGAAAGGCGGAGAAACATCCTAGACAGGTTGTCAGGCCATCACAAGACATTTCCAATTTTCCCCACCTTAATTTCATCATATTCAGTTCAACCCATTATCCAATAATCCCCTAGTTTTGCTGGGAGGATGACGACTAGCATGTGCTTCCTCCGAGACTCACGAAGCCACCTGTTAATACATAATCATCATCACCATTTAAAGTGAGATTTGGAAGGTGGGGTGTAATGATGACCCAATCCAACACCATCACACATGCCTACTCATTCCTACTTGGGGGGATTTAGCCGGTGACATTAGGGTAATATGTGGCCTTACTTCAGGAAAAAAGAAGCCAAATCCAAATATATGATGAATTATTAATTTGGCCCTTTTCAGTAATTACTAAAAGACTGACCCAGTTTCTTAAAAAAAAAATCTCATTTTAGCTGCATCTTCAGCAGCATTGAAAGGTTTCAGAGGCACACTGTCTCTATGATCTTTGTGTTTTGATGTTTTGGAGAAATGTCTCCCCTGCTCATCATTCATTCCCGTAGCACTGTTGAATGTAAAACGAACACATTAGAAAAACGTCCAGACAGGTACTCCGGTCCTCTGTGTACCAGCCTGTACTTTCTGGAGCACTTCATACTTTATCTTGACGATTGTCTCTAACTTCAACTGCTAAAAAAAAAAAAAAGGCTCCCTTGACAATCTCTTATCTGTTTTTCAAAGTGACACACTTTAGGCTTTCGTATGCTATTTGAGTCTGGAGGAGTTTTAGTAGAACAGACCCTGTCTCGGTATGTGTCTGTGTATATCTGACCACTGAAGTGTGTGTGTGGATGCATGTGTATGTGTGTGTGTACAAGCAGAGGAAGGTGTGAAATAAAAAGCAACAGAGCCAGACAGAGACTAAATCCATTTCTGTCATGGCACGGCAAGAGGACCTCACACGAGAGAAATATTCAGCTCATTCAAATGGTGCCCAAACCAGCGAGAGAGGTCACACCCCAGCACAAAATTAAGTGGCACCCGAGTGGCTAGAACAAGGCCCCGTTAGCGCGTGCTGGGAACTCGGAATGCAGTCAGGTTTTTATGAAATGAACTCGGTCTCGCAGTCTCCAGTGATTTAGCTGCAGAATTGAACAAGCCTGTATAAGTAAGAGAAAAATTACATGCTGTATCCCTTTCACAGAGCCTAGGTAAACTGGCTAAGGAGCACTCCTAAAAATGAACTTGATTCATTTTTACCACTGACCATTTAATGGCAAGACAAAAAAGGTTTCCATTTCTGCCTTGTGATCTGCTCTTCTTCTTAATGCCAACATATAAAGGTGATGATTTTTATTTTGTGTCACAAATTATAATTCAGACATATGAAATCAATCCAGTGAGGACCATGTTTTCTGGAACACATTAGTTCTCCTTTGGTTTGTGTGTAGCTTTCATCATGGTCTAAAATGACCATATATATATATATATATATATATATATATATATATATATATATATATATATTTTAAGGA
>JBBPCX010064758.1:0-13950 GCA_037974365.1 Hydrocynus forskahlii | reverse complement strand
ATATATAGATACATATACACATACTGTGTGTTTGCCTTTAATCCACTTCCAATTGCATAAGTAAGATCATTTTTACTACTCACATTTTTGTTTATTAATATTAATATTTAATTAATACTGTTCCAAAAATCTAAGATTATGGATTATGGATTATGGATTATCTAACAAAAATCCAATCAAATTTGTGAAAAAATTTGATCACAACTACACAAATCCGTCTATGTGCACGGACACTTGTAGCCAGCACTAGCTGGAGCAGGAGCGCAGTGTGTCAGTGAGGAAGATGAAGAGTAGATGTTCAGTGTGTCAGTGAAGAAGATGCAGCGTAGAAGTGCAGTGTGTTAGTGAGGAAGATGAGGAGCAGGAGTGCAGTTAGAAAGAGTCGCTAATGTCTTCCTGCTAAAGACCAAATTCTAAAAACACAGCAATGAGGGAAGACTTATTGTCACACATTACCATGAAAAGCTTTTCTTCATTTTCCTAACCAGAAAGTAAATGTTCTGAATGCTGTGGCTTTGATGTTTCTCCTTTGGGGGCTGAACAAACATGACACCCCCAGACATGTTGACAAACAGGAGGTTTTTTATAATATATCTGTGTGTGATGCTGCTCCCGTTCCCGCAGCAGCTCCCTCGTTTAAGAAAATAAATAAGCAAAGTGGAACATCAGAAGCTGTGCTCTCCGATGCCTCTAAACAGCATTTATTCAAAAACATGCTGTGATCACGCTTTTTTTTTTCACGTCACAGACCTTTGTCCACTACCTAGCTTCTACGATGTGATAATATTTCTATTCTGTGGTGTTGACAAGTAGAAACCCTTCTATTAACAACCCAGTCCTTAGGGTGACCCAGCTTGTTGGTATTTTTCTACCTCCCAAAACATTTCAATCAACAGGGAGGGAGGACTGATTCCCAGTCCCACATGTGTCAGGAACTAGAATTGGACAATAATGTGGGAGCCAGCCAAACTCCCTGGAGCTGTGGAAGAGGCATTGTAGTTGAAAACGAATGCAAAATGTGACTAGCAGATGTGATTTACATGGCTTCAAGCCATTCTGCCCATATATTAACTTTGAGCGGTTAAATAAATTAATAAATAATTTATTTTCAACAAATACAAAAACACAAACCATCATGATATTAAAATCTATTAAAAAACATGCTGCGATCACGCTTTAGGCCTTTTTTTCGAGCTAGGACAACGCTTCACTACCCTGTGTATTTTAATGCGCAGTGCGTAACACCGCCTGTATCAGCGCTAACTGGTGACTGTTAGTGTTTGGGTTAGGGTTAGGGTTAAGTTTAGGGTTAGGGTTAGGGTTAGGGTGGGTTAAGGTTAGGGTTAAGGTTAGGGTTAGGGTTAGGGACTTTCCCCGTCTCATGGCCTTTCAACCTGTTTCAACCATTTTGCAAACAAAAACGATAAGGAATCAGCTCATTATTTCTCTCCTACTGTCCCTCAGTCACCAGTTAGCACTGATAATGGCGATGTTACATACTGCACATTAAAATACACAGGGTAGTGAAGCATTGTCCTAGCACGAAAAAAGGCCTAAAGCGTGATCACATCACGTTTTTGAATAGATTGTATATCGTGATGGCTTCAGGAAACCTCGTGAGACCGGGCTCCTGTAAGTTTGTGTTTTTGTATTTGTTGAAAATAAATTGTTTTTTTAAATCAGTCCTCTCCCCCTGTTGATTGAAGTGTTTTGGGAGGCAGAAAAATACCAACAAGCTGGGTCACATCAGTTAGTGCTTTATCGAAGCACTAACTGATGTGGCTGAGGTGAGAAAAGGGGTTTCTTCTTGTCAGCACCACAGAATAGAACTATCATCACATCGTAGAAGCTAAGTAGTGGACAGAGGTCTGGGACAACAGCTAGTGAAGAGGCTATGTGACACTGACAAGGATGTTAGTATCATTGTATGCTATTTATTAATTGTTAGTTTAAATAGAAACCTTTCAAACAAATATTTGAAATAAAACAGTGAATAGAATCAGAACTTGATGGACTTATGTAGCATTCATGTTGCTATGACACAGCGACATACCAGTCCCCTTATGAGGTCTCCTTATGAAGTTTACTATCAGAGTTAACACTGACTCTCAGACCAGATGGACACAGCTGAGAAAATGTGGAGTAAAATTCACCGCAGTGTGCGCAAGAACAGTTTATGTGATAGGTCGTTTCAGATGATAAGTGTTCTGTGCTTTGCTCGTCTTGAGGCTGAGCACACAGTGGTGTTTATTCACTGCTGTATTTGAACAGTACTACCCCAGCAGCACAAACACACTGTAGACTAATTTGAAAACCATCCACCTGACACAAAATCAGCAGCCAACTGTACAAACTGGGCAGCTGGTGGCCCGGGAGACAGGGAGTTGCCCCTGCAATTGGAAGGCTGTGGGTTCGAATCTCAAGACTGCCAGTGGTACCACTGAGGTACCCTAGAGCAAGTTACTGTCCTCACACACTGCTCCCCAGGTGCCACACTGGTGGCCCACTGTTTCACTTGGTAAATGGGTTAAATGCAGAGAAGGAATTTCACTTTGCTCACATTGTATGCTGTACTGTGGTGCGTTCACAGTTTAAGAGGTCACTTTAGTTTACAAACACCTGGACTTCCTGAAGGAAAGGCCCCATTCAGACTTCATTAGCCCAAACACCTCCAGCACCATCACACTGAGCACAGGAGCACCACAGCGCTGTGTCCTTACTCGTCCTTAGTCGTAACATTGTGAAGGACTGTTTCCATCCATTATACAGACTCTTCTCTCTTCTTCTGTCTGGCAAATGGTATCAAAGCTTCCACTCTGGTTCTGCAAGACTGTGCAGCAGTTTCATACCGCAGGCCATCAAAATTCGGAATGCACATAAATGCACATAAATGTCTAGTAAACCAAGTAAACCAAGTACATTCTGGTGAACTACCCCACCTTATTTCTTAAATACCACTCATATTACACTCTGGACTTTCAATAGCACCTGCACTTTATCTTCTATTTACTGCCACTATAGGCGGACTTATGTCCTGTTACTCAGATTGATAAGCTATAATTTGCACTTACTCAATGTGGTTCTATGTTGCTGTCTCCTGTGCAATAATATATGTATGGTGCAATGCTCCTCATTGGTGGCAGCCCATTGCTTTATTTGATGAATGGGTTAAATGCAGAGAAAGAATTTCACATTGTTCACACTGTGTGCTTTGATGTGGTATGTAAAAGACCTCATGGGTGGCACACTGTGATTCCAACTTTGGTAGAAGTTTGTTTATGTACTTTGAGTCCCCATCTGTGTGTTCATTTTAATTGTTTAAACTTAGCGAGTACACCAAGATGATGATTACATTTTGATTAAATTCTCAAAATGCCCTAGGAAAAATGAACTAATCTGAATACTTTTTTCTATGGTGTGTTAGTAGAGCTAAGTGAGCTCTCACTTTGTTTAAATCTGTCTGTGTAAAGGAGGGAATGGACAGCGACAAGAGAAAGGTGGAGCAAAAGCTGCAGCAGAATAATACCAGGGACATGTGGAAGGGCATGAAGAAAATCAAGGGCCTAATAACCTTAAAGTGTTTTTAAACAGGTTCGACAAAAGGCCTTGGCCCAGCATTTCCTCAAGCTTTAGCGTGACCCTCATGGCACCCAATGCTCCTCCCACTCCTCCCGCCTCACCAACATGCTGCTCTCTATCTTACCTCACTCCTTCTCCCACCATCTCACCTGCTAGAGCCTCCACCCACTCTCCTGCCAATTATGACTCTGAAACCTGGACCATCCATCATTGAGGACCAAGTGAGGAAAGAACTACACATCCAAGGCAAGCCCAGATGGCATAAGCCCACAAGTGCTCAAGTTCTGTGCCTCCCAGATATGTAAAATACTGTTGAGGATCTTCAACTATCAAGAAAGTACCTGTGTTGTGGAAACATCATATCTGGTTCCTAGTGGCAGATCAGACTACAGGCCAGTTGCATTCACTTCATTAAGGTCTTTGAGAGACTGGTCCTGAACACCCTCCACCCCCTTGTCAGGCCAGCACTAGATTCTCTTCAGCTTGCCTACTAGGCAAAGACTAGAGTGGATGATGCCATCACCTATCTGCTGCAAAAAGAATACAACAACCTAGGAGGATCCCCGAGGATCATGTTCTTTGATTTCTCCAGTGCCTCCAGTGACAACACTATTCACCAGCCTGGCTGGGAAGTACACTGTCTGCTATCCAGCAGATAGAAACCTTTCAAACAAATATTTTAAATAAAACAGTGAATAGAATCAGAACTTGATGGACTTGTCTGGCATCTTAGCAAGCAGAATGTGAAGCTGGGTGCCATAATGTACCAGACACCTTTGCTTTGCCAAGTGGGGCTTTAACAGTATAAGCCCCTCTGGTTATCTGAACTTTTTATTTATTTATTTATTCATTTGATTTATAATTAAGCCAGATCAGAGAGGGGTAGAGAAAATAGAGAAAGAGATACAAGTGAAAACAAAGAGAAAAGGAAAGGAGCCAATACAGAGAGAGAAACTGGGGAAAGACAAAGAAGAGATCCAAATGAAAACTGCTGCCACTGTATCATTGCTCCGAAAACAAGAACCAGCCACACAAACACAGAACAAAATACAAAGCAACGGCAATACTTTAACAGAGCAAAAATAGCATACACACCTACAGTCAATGCTGTGGTTCTGGGTAGTTTTGTGTTTATGTATATGCCTATGGCTGTGTGCGTATGTGTATGTGTGCGTATGCATGAGCGTATATGTGTGTGCCTGTGTAAGTGGATGTGTGTTTGTTTGCATATATTTGTGTATAAGTGTGTGCATATAAGTATGTGCATATGCGTGTATAAGTGTGTGCCCGTGCCTATATGTATGCATATGTGTACACGTGAGTGTGTGTGTGAGTGGACGTGTGTACACGTGTGTGTATACGTGTGTGCATGCGCTTATGTGTATGTATATGTGTAAGTGTGAGTGCGCATGTAATGTCGGACTTTGTCATGGAATGTTTTGCAATAAGGATGAGGAGCCACAACCACACAGCCCCGGCGCCCAAGGGAGGAGGCAGGCCTGGAGGCCGCAGGACCCCACGGTCCCATCAGTGGCCGCAGGACCCCGGCCGCACGCCCAGGGGGAGGCCCCAGACATGGGCCCCCACGACCGCGGGCGCCAGGTGCCAGCCCCGCAGATGCAGACAGAGCACGGGATCTGATTATGGACTATTTGACTGAAAGGCCAAAGTATGTGTGGTTACAGGGCTGTGTGTCTGACACAGTACTGTGTAGTACAGGAGCTCCTCAGGGAGCAGCTCTGTCATCATACCTCTCCACCCTGTACAGAAGGCTGCCAGCTACAGAAATTCTCAGATGACTCAGCAAAAGACAGCTGTATCAGGCACGGGGTGACACTTAATACAGGATGGCAGTGACTAAAAGACTAAAAGAACTGGGGGTGGCCCTGAGAAGATCACGGTCTCCTGTCATTCCCCTGTCCATTGGCGGGGGATGTGGAGATTGTTCAGGACTACAAGTACCTTGGTGTGTACATAGACAATAAGCTAGACTCGTCAAAGAACCCTCTGGCCACTTACAAGAGGGGTCAAAGTAGGCTGTACTTCCTACAAGGACTCCGGTGTTTTAGAGTCTGCACCACAGTGCTGTGGATGTTTAGATGAGTCTGTGGAGGCCAGCAATATTTTCTATTGCAGCATGAAGGTGGCAGACACCAAGAAGCTCAATAAGTTGATCAGGAAAGTGAGATCAGTGGTGATTGAGGAACTCGACAACTTGGAAACCATGTCTAGGCATCATTAAATCATGGACGATGCTGATCATCTACTCCACAGTGTTGTTGTCAAACAGTGAAGCACTTTTAGCTGTAGCCACTGAAAATCCCTCCTTCCTGCTGCCATCAGACACTATAAAGACTCTCCCTGTCACACATCCACACAATAATCTGTACAAAAACCTACTGCTGCTCAGATTTTGTATTGTGTGCTAAATCATTATCTTTATTATTATGTGCAATAGTTTATTATGTGCGGTAATCTTATCAAGTGCAATATCACTACTTTTTGACTGGTCCACTTCAAGTGAAGGCGGATACTGTAAAGTGCTAATAGTGACAGTGTAGGCTCATAAAACTGTAGGCTATTATATTTTAGAAAAAACTGCAAATACTTATGGAAGATTACTACAAGCATTCAAAATATGACACTAAATAAAATGAATAGACTATTGGCCATAAAAATGGGCTACAGATAGCATCAGAGTTTAAAACCTTACCGCCTGTCTGATGGGGCTAAGCTTGAGCCTGAACCTATTGTAAAAATCAAATAGAATTTTGTACTAGCCCATACTTGAGGTCTCTCTCATCAGTTCCTTCCCTTATCCCTATGATCCCCTAATAACAGCTGATAAGCAGTTAAGTGCCAAGAATACACTTGAGAGTTCAGAATGACTTTTACAAGACACAGAGGGTCTTCTTCTCCATACTGTAACAGACTTAACTGGGGTTTTTGCAGCTGACTGCCACGCTGAGGGAAGCTGGGTCTGAGAGAAACTTTGAGCTAATATTCAAGCACACAGTGAAGTCAGATCACTCATATTACATCAGTTATATGAGCATGAGTAAGTGGGTTACTGCAGAGGCAGAGGAAGGGACCACTGAAACTAAAGTAAGAATGGTAATATGTGCTGCCCTGCGGCTGCTTGGCCTTTAGGTCACTTGATAGAGTCATTTTCTATGATTCAGTAGGGCACACCTGGAGACCAAGATAAGAGCTGCCTCACACTTTCCAGTGAGATGCACTGCCTGTTGGTCATTTGGGGAGACATGAAAAAGATGTGGCTAAAAAATCTGCTCCAAAGACAAGAATGCTGGTATGCAGTCAGGGGAAACATGTATTCGCATACTTTTGTATGTGTATCTACTTTAAATGTACACACATCATGTCTTTTGACTTATGAATATGAACAAAAAGTATGTATTCGTACACATAAACAATAATAAACAAAGTACAAAAGCCATTGCAGGCCATTGCAGCTTTGGTCATACTCAACCCGATCTCACATGTTTTTGTGCAGCCATCACAAAATACATTTTAATCAAAATACGTGCTCCAATCATGATTTAGGGCTTTTTTTCATGCTAGGACAACGCTTAACTTTTTCCTGCTAGGACAATGCTTCACTACCCCAAGTATTTTCATGCACACTGCATTCAATCACCAGTATCTGCGCTAACTGGTGACTCTCACGGTTATGTTAAGGTTAAGGTTAGGGTTAGGGTTAGGTTAGGGTTATGATAAGATTAGGGTTAGGTTAAGGTAAGGAATCAACACATTATTTCTCTCCTACTGTCTGGGTAGTGAAGCGTTGTCCTAGCCCTAAATCGAGCATGTATTTTGATTAAATTGTATTTCGTGATGGCTGCACGAAAACTCGTGAGACCGGGCTCTCATACTTTAAGGTCAGAAGTAATGAGCTCTTTAAGGCATTGTGGTTCTCTGTTTTTCAGAATTAAGAACAGGCTCTCAGCCATTATTCACAGCTCATTTTTTCTGTGTGTACTCAAAATGAGCTCAGACAGTGTAAAGGTGGCGAAGAGGAAAAGTAACTTTTTTAGTGGAATGTGACTCTAATTGTTCAGGGTGTGACCTCACAAGAAAAAAAAAAAAACAAGAAATTTTGTAAATTATATTAAATGATTTTATAACATAGGGTCTCCTTAAGCACAGTTGTCTGGTCTCAATTTGGTATTTAAATCAGGAGTGGGTAATATGATGATATTTTATCCACCCCTGATGTGATAAGCAATTTCTTTCGTGTTAGGTAAAGTTGATTCTAGTTCAGATTCTTTGTCATGCTTTTATGCTTTTCTGAACATACTGTGAATATTTTCTGCACTTAAAAAATGTTGGTCAACACGAAAGGAAGCATTATTAGTCCCCTTTAACTGGAATCAATGCAGACTATGAAGAGTGTCAAGATATTTTTGTTGCAGCTTTTCCGATCTCAGAAAAACAAAATACTGTGATTGTTACCAAATGGTGAAATATTTTGCCATGTTGCCCATCCCTAATTGGGCTCTAATTTTATTTCAGTTTTCATAGACCTTTTATTTCAGTTTTCATAGACCTATATGGGAATATTAATGGTGAATAATAGATGGGCCCTATCCATGTCACTTCATTAAAAAAATTGTTTAAATTGAAGAAATAAACATCCAAACTATGATGTTTTACAAGCTTCCATGTTTGACACGCCATAAAATGAGAATAAACACCACTTAGCTTGTTTGCTAACATAACAGAGAATATCTAATGGAGTGAGCTAACAGAAAGTAGTTATCTTAGTGGTGGTAAACGTGAATGAAAAGGCAAGATATCATAAAAAGACTGACTGAAGGTGTTTTTGTCATTATCGTTACAGTCATCTTTCAAAGAGATCAGAGATCTAGAAAGACTGTAGTAAGTAACCTTAAAGGTGCTTTTTTCATAGTAGCAAAGCAACGCTAAGGGTGCACAAAAGGTTGCTGCCATACCTGGAACATGTTCGGCTCTCACAGTCACCCGGGAAATTCAGAAAACAGTTTTATATATTGTACATGCTTCTGCCTAAAATTAGTTTTAAAAGTCGGGTTAGGAAGTTACCCCTGTGATCAGGGTTTTGAATCCCAGGACTGCTAGTGGCACTACGAAGCAAAGTACCGTCCCGACACATTGCTCCTCAGGTGCCCCTCATTGGTGGCAGCCCACTGCTTCACTTGGTGAATGGGTTAAAGGCAGAGAAAAAAGTTCACATTGCTCACATTGGGTGCCGTGCTGTGGTGTGTCTCCCGGGGTCGATGGTCACAAGGAAGGGACTCACCCTGGGGAGGGCGCCAGCCTGCTCACCATCCACTCACACCTAAGGCCAGGAACTGCATTTGAACCCCAAGCCTTGGAGATGTGAGGCAACAGCACTACCCACTGCGACACCAGATTACCTGGTACTTATTTTACCAAAAAAAAAAACAAAAAAAAAAAAAAAGGAACTTATTGACTCAAAAAATGTACTGTACAGTTTGAACCTTACATTTATCCAGTTAATACTCAAAACATTAGTAAAGGAAAAGCTATCTAGAAAGGCTTATATATCTTCTTTATTTGTTTTTTGTTTATTTATTTGAGCAAGCCAGCCAGTCAGCATTAGCAGGGTGCAGCACAGTCATCTCACAGCAAAAAGGTTTTGATTCCCAGCCAGGGGGCCTCAGTGTCCACATGTCTAAATTACCTCTTTGACTGTGTTTGTCTGTGTTTCTGCTCTGTGTCAACTTGCCCATGTCGTTTCTCGGCCTTTTGCCCTTTGATTGCTGAAACCCCAGTTAAGTGGTTCAGATAATGGATGGTATCAGCATGCGAATCATCCTACTCATGTCCAGCTATACTGAGGCTGTCCAAGTCTGGAGGGTCAAGCAGCACTACAAGAAGGTTTAAGAGGAAACTTGCGCTGAGCAAAAATGCAATTAGTGGCTCTGTTGGATCAAGTCTTAGGCTTTCTCCATCTAGAATGTCCTGCCATTTTTGCCATTTTTGTCTTTATGTTTGCTGTTGCTTTCGAGTGTGGATTACAGAATAAACTGACTTGACTTGCTCAGGCAGAAACATCAAAGACAGCCTGAAATGTCCCTGTTTCAGCAACGTACTGCCTCTGCTCCTTCCCTGAGCACTGAGCTGGCTTGAGGAGAAAACTCACATAAAAAGCTCGCACGTCCCATTTCGACCCCTAGTGCCTTGTACACTTCACTGGGTAGAAACCCTTACAAAGAATACATCAATTATTTAAAATCAAATGCATGAATTATGAAATACTGTGATGACTTTAATAATGGTTAGTAGCAAGAGAGTTATTTATTATTCAACAAACATCCTAATAAAAAGACAGATTTTGGTGTAGGTTGAAAGCTGCTGTTCCACTGAAAGAGATCATGACTCATATATGGTGATTATAGATTTTCCTTATGCAAAATTGGCCTAATCTTTGGCTAAGTGGTTTTTCTAAATGTGTATTAATAACTTTTGCACTTCATAAATACTGCATCAAACCTAATGATGCCTGATATTGATCTTTTGCAAATTGGGGATGTCCAAGAATTGCTGAGGATCCAAATTATAATAATGTATTCCACTGAATTAGCATCAGTGCAGCCAGCTTGGGCACCCCTGGTCAACTACTAATATACAGAGAACACACTTTTCCTTCACAATTACTGTTTGTTTGCTTGATTAAACATATAGGGAAGAAAATAAAACTAGGACTGAGCTGTATATGGCACATTTTATATTTTGTTTTATTTCTTTCTAATGTGTTAAACGAATAAATAGCAAACTAAAATGGCATAAAATGTCATATTTAAGTTATTTATCAAAACTACTTGCAAAACTAACAGCATCTTTTAGTGAACAAAAGTACAGGGACCCCTTATAGTCACACATGAACACACAACAGTACACAGTGTGAAAGTCTCTCTCTGCATTTAACCTGTTCACCAAGTGGCGACACAGCGCACAGGGAGCAGTGTGTGGGGACGGTAGCTTGCTCAAAGGTACCTCAGTGGTGCCACTGGCAGTTCTGGGCTTTAAACCCACAACCTTCTAATTACAGGGGCAACTCCCTAACCACCAGACCACCAGCTGCCCCAGAACATCTAAAACTAAAGGCATCAAAATAAAAAAAATCGTTTTTTATGAAAATGTAGTAATAATGAATTTGAACTGGGCCTTAAAAGAAATGTACTTGAAGAAAGTCAAACGGTATCACATGTGAGCACAGTTCAGTAAAGGCACCAAGAATGTGTTCTGTTGTGTTAGCAATTTTGGCAAAATGACCAGCTGAGAAAGTAACAAGAGCTAAATTATTCACTCCCCAATGAGCACATCATTATTTATGTATAAAAAAGCCAGCAGGCAATGAAAAGGCACATCAATAGAGAAACTTCTGTAGTACATTCTAGCAGTCCAGCATCAAATTACATGAATAAAATCTCTTCTTTTCTAATGTTTTGGGGCAAATTCTTGTGTACTAGTTTATTTCCCTCCCGGTTTTATAGATATCAAACTTTGCATTGAACTTCATCATTTCGGGAATGTGCCAACATTTTCAGTCTAATATCTATATGCTGGAGTAGGAGCAGATGGAGATTAGAGAAGCTATTTCCCATTACAGAGGTGTTGCAGGACTTTAACATGGCATTTCTATGGGACGTTTAGATAGAGTGCCTCATTAGTGACAATCTATTAACTGTTGAGGAAGTGAAACCTGCCAAATCTAAAAATGTTTCCTAGTTATGTATCAACTTCACTCCAACCTCTGCTTGTGACTGTCTGAATAATTCTTAAATGACCCAATCTCAGCTCTGTTAATGATGACCTCTGTGCTTTGAGAGTTCACAATGTAAGTAAACTTTAAAGGGGACTCAGTTCTCTTTTGGGTCCTAATTTACTATTGATGAGATCACACATCACTTTGTTTTTTTTTTACGCCACATGTGGGGGATCTGTGTCCTTTTGAGCACAGATCCCCCACATTTGCTCCCTCACTGAATTATGTGTGATGTTCATTATGCAACAGATTTGATTGGCTCTGCTATGTTGAAGGAGTGGAATAAGATCGTGCTAAGCTATAAAAAAAAGCATTGAATAGTTGCCAGTCATCTTCGATAGGAATTATTTTAAACATTGTTGAACATTGCATTTTACTGTACTGTATACTTGAGGCTGTGCTTTGCTGTGATTCCATCATTATAGTGGGTTTAACTCTGCATCACAACCTGCCTAGCATGCCATGGTAAAACCACTGTCACAAACAGACAGGAGTACAATTCACTTATGGTCCATTACATCGGGTGCATCTCGGCCTCGCCTCCAAAGGAGCCCGTCCCCAGAATATTAGGTGACACTCGCCCTGGGCACGTGGGTGTAAGTATGTGTGGTCGCTAGTAGCCTAGGCAACCTAAGAGGAGCTTCGTAGCTCATCAGCGGAGGTTGCTAGGCACCTAACAACAAGTCCACCTGTCTCAGGTTTAGTGTTAAGTCTTGGCGTCGTGTGGTTGGTTGTAGAGTGTGTGTGTATAAAGTCTCAGCCGATCCAGATAACCTTTGCATGTTCACCCTCACAGTATTGTGCCAGTCCTGGGGCTGGGGCTTAGACGAACAGAAAGGTGCTGAAAACCTCAGTGTGCTTGTGCCAAAGAGGGGACTTCCACATGGTTCATGGTTCATGGTCCGTGAGCTTCAGTGGCAGTGAAGTCAGATTGAGCCGTGCTCTCTAAAGTCTCACGTGCTTTGTGTTACAGGCAGGACTTTGAGAAATGCTTCCATGCAGCATGAATTCCACGGAACGAGGTGCTTCTGAAAGTGAGCCGCTGAAGGCAGAGGGCCACTTTCAAGAAACGGGGCTGTCATGGATTATTGAGAGTTCCCCAAGGAGAAGGTCCTCCTGGATTTGAGACTCTGAAGTTATGTGTGTGACTGTGCGTGCCAGCCTGGCGTACAAAGAGATTTTGAAAAACGTATTAAACGACCTTTCAGTTCAAACCCTGCTCTCTCCCTGTGCGTCCTTCCCCAGATACACCATGACATGGTCAAGGTGCAATTCATTTATGAGTCTGTTTACAGGGGAGTCGGCTCATTTTGTGTATTCACATATGCACAGATTTAACACTCTGAAAGACAGTCGCTGCCAGGGCGGAATAAGTGGGATATAAAATTCTGATGGAGGGCGGTGGTAAATTGAGGGAAATGTGCTTTGTAACCATCCAGGTGATGTAAGCGAAATCATGCAATCTAATGGTTGGTACAGCATTATCACTCAGGCATACATCAAAAGCATAAGATAACAATACACTCTAACCTCATCCCTTTTTCTACTATTGTTCTGTCTGGCAAGAATTGTTCTCACTGAACACTGAAGAGCAATCTGTGACACTACATTTAACAAGTTCAGAAAAAAATGTCAGTTTTTTCACAGTGATGCCACAACCATCCATTGCTGAAAATCCAAGAGAGCACAATTGGCCTTAATTTCTCTTGGTTATAAAATAAGGGCCCTCCCTCTATTACCATCACTCAGTGGGATGCTTTTTTTTCCAAATGGGAGTTTATGTTCTCCTCCAAGCATGTTCATTCACCCAATGATGTTGCATTAGCAGAAAAGATTGTCATTGCCTTCACATACCTCAGGAAGAATCATGTGCTAGCCAACCCTTCCATAGATGGTTGCATCATATGATTGGGGTAGTCCTAGCTAGTGAGAAGAATTAGAAATGACTAATGGGGGAAAAATATATGATTTATCCAATAACCAAAAATGAGACTTTGATGTGCTATAAATAACACAAGTACCTGACCACAGCAAAAACAAATATTAGTTCTTTAGGAGAACTAGCTATTTGTTATGTTACAAGTAAACTAAACTGTTCAAAATCATCATGTCCACAGTGAAGGGGATAGAAGATTGGTTGCACTTGGCCTGATCTGAGACCATGTGAAACACTGAAATGAACCAAGTATGAAAATGTCCTTACAGTAGGGCCTGGTTTATAATGGTCAAAATCAGGTCAGTGTATGTGGTGACTATTATACCAGTCTTCTGTTTCCAAAATGAATGAAACCATGTTTTTCAATAACTTTCTTTTTTTGTTTCTCTGCCTTAATATTTTATGCACTCCTTGTCATTAACCCCCTGTGCTATTAAAGCATATGTTAGCCATAACCCTTCCATAGATGGTTGCATCCTGTGATCGGGGTAGTCCTAGCTAGGGAGTGGAATTAGAAATGACTAACTGGGGGAAAAAATTGAAAGGCAATTATCCAATCAACAAAAAGGAGAGTGTGATGTGCTGTAAATAACAAGAGTACCTGACCACAGGTTTTAGCAAAAACAAACATTAGTTTTGTTTT
>JBBPCX010064737.1:0-13954 GCA_037974365.1 Hydrocynus forskahlii | reverse complement strand
TTACCTATGCACATAGTTGAAATATTAATAACAATGGCTAGTTGGTTGTTTTGGTTGTATATTAATAACTGTAGGAAAATTTAACAAGCAAAGTTTAAATTTCAAACTCGGCCCGGCGGCGGGCCCACTAGAGGGCGCTTCTGCACAAAAGGGATTCAGTGTTAGACACCTCTTCTGCCTGCTCAAGATTGCCTCAGTTTTATCAGTATTCTAGTTTTTGCCAAGGACTTATTTGTTTTTCATGGTTTCATTCTTTTCCTTGTCTTTGAATATGCTTTATGTCTTTAGGTCTGCTGTTTATAAATTGGTTGATGCATATGCGATTGACTATTATTTGAATAGTAACAAATAACACTCATGATGATGACAAGGAAGTGAATAATGCTATGCATATGTATGAAAACAATCTTCTACATAATTTCTGTTCCAGGTTGTGCAAGTGTAATCTCACAGAGAAAAGCTGTGAATTCCTGGCCTCAGCTCTCACCTCAGATTCCACAAATCTGAGAGAACTGAACCTGAGTAAGAATGAACTGCACGATTCAAAAGTGAAGCTGCTCTCTACTGGACTAATGAGTCTACTCTGTAAAGTTCAGATACTGAGGTGGGCTTGTCGTCTTCTCTCAGTGCTATTAACAGTTGAGTTTCACATCCATAGTAGGGAAAGTTTGCACATCAGAATTTAAATGTCATAGTATCAGTATTTATCTATGAACTATTAACTGAATTGTTAGACAGATGTTTACACAGGGTAGAACTTCATAAAATGTGGTCACAGTTATTCATTATTCAAACTGAATATTTTTTGTGTAGCATCAAAAATATTTGCACAATGAGAAGTGATTTTTATAAAATATGGAAACACAGAAATGTGTTCAATAAATAAGAAGTATTGGGGCTCCCAAGTAGTACAACAAATTGTTGACCCTATCATCAGGAGAGTGTGGTCCCTGGTGGTGCTGCAACTATTCGTGGGTATGAGTGCAAGAAGGCCCTTTGAAACTTTAATACATAGTATAAAGAGATCATATTGGATTGAATAAAATGATATAAATTGAAGATTTTATTAGAGTGAATTTAATTCTTGCCTAATTACTTTTATTTTCTTTTAAACTTAAAATCTCTTTTCGCATGTTTCAAGCCTACACCACACTGCATGTTCCCTTGCCAATGTGGTGGATTAAAAGGAAAAATATAGTAAGTATTTGTTAGCTTCTGTATGCGTGTGAGTAAATAGGTTTTTTTTAACTTCCCCTCACAGGTTGTGCTACTGCAGTATTACAGAGGAAGGCTGTGGTCTTTTGGTTAAAGCTCTGAAATCAAACCCTTCACACCTGAGAGAGTTGGATCTGAGCTACAATAAAATTGGAAGGTCAGGGGTGAAGGAGTTGTCTTTCCTACTGAGGGATCCCCATTGTAAACTGGAAAAACTACTGTAAGTTACTGGCATGCCCACTGTTCTACGCTCTCAATTATGGATTGTCTGTGACATAGTTATTGTTGAGGTCTCCTGGAGGTGAAAACTTTGTCAATTATGTGACTTGGAAACCCCTGAAATGGCTTTTTGTTAGCTTAACAAATCATTTGAAACATGGTGTTAAATGATCATTTTAGGCAATTCAACACAATATACTTCGCATATAAAATACTTCATATATAAATTGTAGGAAAACTAACAAAACTGATGTATTTCTTACATTTTATTATGTAATCTTTTTATCTGACGTTCAGTGGCTTAAATCAGAGATCTTTTCAGGAAGCTAATGGAAGATACAGAAGAAAAAATTACACTTGGTGGGGACTTTTAAATATGCCTCGTATTCTACATTGAAAAGAACAAAATATTTTAACCATTTTCTAAAGGCAAGGCTTGCCACAAACCAGCTCATCAATGAATATTGGTCAAAAGACATTCAGGGTTAACACATCCCCTGAACGCATTTTCACATTACCATATGTTAGAACAAGTTACTTTTTAGAATCCAGAAGCATGAGTCAGCCATTGATAGAAGAATAGATGTGGTTGGAGTGAAAGACAACGCAACTGTGGGTCTTTGTGTACACTGCAAAAAATAGAGAAATTCTATTGCAAATGAGATGTAAATACTTTTATTAAAGAAAAAAAGAAACTCTTACAGTGGGTAAACATTGTTTGCTTAATAAGCTAAATAAGTAAATCAGATAATGTTAAACTGTCTTGAGTTTTAGTAGCTAAGATTTTGCTTTTGCAGTGAAATATGGAAATTTTAAGCGCTTAATGTTTTTTAAGGGTGATGGGGGTTTAAGGTATTATTTCTCTGTGTTGAAGAGTTAGAAATGTTCGAAATACATTGTTTGCATAGCTGTACAATCCTCATTTTCATCAGTGCATGTTTTGTTTGAGTTGTAAGTGTGAGGTGTTTTTCTTCCTTCTGCAGGCTGGAAGGCTGCAGTTTATCAGAAGAAGAATGTGCTGCTCTGATTAGCTCCAAAGCTATAAATCCACAACTGAGAGAACTAAATCTGAATGACAATAAACCAGGGGATTCAGGAGCAAAGGAGCTCTCTGATATACTCAAGGATCCACACTGTAAACTGGAGAAACTATTGTGAGTTGCAGCCTTAATTTCCTTTTTGTTTGATGTAATTGAAGTAACTTTTCTTATTTGGTAAATAAAAAACAGACCCTCCCAAAAAATCAATTTTTAATGTCACATTTATTTGCACCCCTAGAAATTCATACAAATGCAATGTAACTGAAGCATGTTTCCATTTTGTTTTACTTTTAAATGACTGAACTTTAACTTTCATTTGAATCCGTTTCACTGTGGCATAATTAATCAACAATAAAATAACAGTATGGTCTAGTTTAAAAACAGAATAAGACTAGAAATTAATAATTGGAGCTTTGTGTGGTGTAGCATTTGGTACAAATCTATGAGCCATACCACAAAATATGTTAAGGTGTTTGAGATGGCAGTGTTTGATATCACCATTCTTCTCCAAGGCTATGCAACTGTAATCTCACCGAGGAAAGTTGTGAAGCTCTGGCTGCAGCTCTCAACTCAAGCTCCTCAAGTCTGAGAGAACTGAACCTGAGTGGCAATAAACTACAGGATTCAGGAGTGAAATTGCTGGCTGCTGGACTGGAGAAGCCAAATTGCAAATTGGAGATGTTGGGGTCAGAATTTTGATTAAGAATTACACAAATCACACAAACATATGCAGTGTTTATGGTCAGAAGCATTCTAAAAATGTTTTGTGTGTGGGTAAGTAAGAGAGTGTGCATGTGAGAGTGAAAGAAAGTGTAAATGCGTGACGTCCGCGGTCAGCGGCCGCTAGAGGCTGCCAGCACATAGACAGTGATGTTTCCCTGGTTAGCTTTATGAGTAAGGGTTCACAGCTGGCCCCGGATTAAGTAATAATGATGATGGTGTTGGTGGTTGGTGTTCACGCATTGTATAAAGAGTATTTTAGTTTTTGTTTCGGGTGTCTGTCCACCCACTTTGTTTGAGTTTTGGCCCTTGTGCCTTCTTATTTGAAATAAAAGTCACTATGTAAATCCACAGCTGCTCCCTTACTTTCTGTGGTATGACCAGGTTGTGACAAAATGTTGTTTTTGATGTTTCCTTAGGTAGTTCATGTTATTCTTTACTTTTCTCCTTCTCTCTGCAGTCTGGAAGATTGCAGTATTACAGATAAAGGGTGTGCTGCTCTGGTAACAGCTCTAACATCAAACCCCTCACGCCTGAGAGAACTGAATTTGAGCTCAAATATTCCTGGAGAATCAGGAGTGAAGGAGCTCTCTGATCTACTGCAGGATCCACACTGTAAGATCGAGAAAATACAGTAAGTTAATGACTTACCCAATACACCTTTAATGTGATGTCAAAATAATTTCAGTAAATTGTTCATGAAGTTGGTGTAAAAGTCATGAACTTGTGAAGTGTATTAGCCTTATTTTCAAGCAGAATATCAAGCTTATGACTTTCTGTCCTTATATAATAAATTAATATTCAGGATAGCTAATCATTTTTAGAATGAAAAATGAAAAAGTTGGTAGTTGCAGCTCTGAATATTATACATCGTGGTGTAACTGTCTGCCTGACTTTTCCCCTCTGCCATTGTTTATATCCACCCTGTTCCATGCGCCTTCATTTTTGTTTACCCTCCCCTGTCAGGTTTTTGTTGTTGTTTTCATGTCAGTCTCCACCCTAGTCTTGCCCCTTTGTCATCCTCAGTCCATGTGTTTCCCATTCTCTAGTCAGTATGTACTGTATACCCAGTCTGTTTGTTGATTCTCTGTTTTTCTTTGTGTTTATGAATTTGTTTACCTGGAGGTCAGTGAGATTCAGAAAAAACCCAAAGACTGATGGTTTTACTTCGGCTACTAACTGACCTAGTATTTGTCTGTGTGTTTGTGTGACGGAGAAGTGATGTGACATATCACCTTTTCTCTCCCAGTCTATGTGACTGCAGTCTCACTGATACAAGCTGTGCAGTCCTGGCCTCAGCTCTTAAATCAAACTCCTCAAGCCTGAGAGAGCTGGATTTAAGTTACAATTCACTGCAGGATGCAGGAATGAACCTGCTTTCTGCCGGAATCATGAATCAGCACTGTAAACTAGTGACAATAAGGTGAGCCTTTTCACAAATGTGCATGCATAATTTAGATTTTGTGTATAGGGACTTTTCTCTGCTGGGCTTTATTTTCATTTATGAGATGGAACTGCACAGGAAATATATACAGTAAAGTCACTGACTCACTTCTATCAAAAACAGATCTGACTCTTTCTCACATTCTTGCAGTCATCCTGTATTTATTCTTGTCTCCTCAACCTACTTTTTAGTCTATTTAGTTCATTCTGGTGTGATCATTTGGTTCATTCTGGTATGAATGAAGAGACATAGATAGAGAATGTGCACAGTGTTACAGTGGGCATACCCGTTCTTTCCCAGGAAACTGTCCTTCAAGACAGCAACACGCCACATTATTATTATAGATAACACATTAATGGCCAGCTTATCAACCAATAAACTGTAAAGAAGCAATTAATAATCTTTAATAATGTATTACTCAATTAGAAATGTGTGTGCATGTGTGTGTGTGTGTGTGTGTGTAAATGGCAATGATTTTTCTCCTCTGCAGGCTGGAACACTGCAATATTACAGAAAGAGGCTGTGTTGCTCTATTTGAAGCTCTGAAATCAAATCCCTTATCACATCTGAGAGAAATAAACCTGAATCGCAATGAGCCAGGAAAGTCAGGAGTGGAGCTGCTCTCTGATCTGCTGAAGGATCCAAACTGTAAACTGGAGAAGCTTCTGTAAGTTACTGACTTATTTTACATACTTCAAACCCGACTGTGTGTGTTTTAAAATTTAGAAACGTTTCTTACAATTTATGTCTAAGTGAGCGACATTTACAGACACACACACACATATATACGTGTACACACACTTGCATGCACATGCAGATACACTGTATACATTAAGTGTGTAACAAGTTCTGTAATTTTGTTACTTGTCAATTTTTGACTTCCATTCCCTCACACTGGCTGCTGCTCTTGGATTTCTCTTTCAATGCACCCTTGTCTGCCGCCACAATAAACAGGATGTATTATCTATGCATATAGACAATTCACATGAAGACACTTTAGGGAAACTTGACAGTGAATGAACTATTACTTTGTATTCTTAGACAAATAATTTGTAAGTAAATTCATGTGTTATCACTGTATTCATTAGATGTATTAGTAGGTCTTACGTAAGTTAGACTTTATTTAATTTATTGACTGTTTGCATTTAACTGTACATATAGGTCATATATTTGTCACATGAAAGCTTTTCTATTTTGTTGTAATTCTGGGATAGTTTTTTGTTATTGTTTTTTTTTACAGAAACTTACTGCCTTGCGACCCTAGAGTTAATGCAATTTGTTGCCATTTTGTGTTGCCATTTTGCTTTGAGATTGGTCAAATATTTTGTCTTGTGATTTGTGATTTGGAAACCCACAGGATCATCGTTTTGTAACATGCAATATTTAGCTACTTTTCAACAATGGACATGAATTTAAAATTTCTTGAAGTGATGTGGAGTTTGATGTCCAGATGTTCAAGATAGATAAAATAAATTAATGAATTATAAGAATGAATAATATGGAGTTGGTATTGAAAGGTACGTGAACTGGGACTAAGTGATAAGCAAAAAAAAAAGTGATTATACAAAATTATACCACATTAATTTCTGTTACTTTTTTCTGTCACTGATGGAAAGAAAACATCAGTAAAATAAAATGTTATCATTCTTTGAAATGTTATCATTGTTTAAAACAGCTACTCTTCTTTTATACCTCCAAAATGCTGTACAGTATCACTGTAGGGAGTTTGTTTGTTTGTTTGAATCTTCACTGAGCTGTAAGATGTTTTCTCCTTTTCTCAGCATGTTAGGATTATGCACTTTTAGAGAGGAAGGGTGTGTATCTCAGGCTTCAGCTCAGAAACAGCTGAGAAATCCAGATCCAGATCCCAACTACAACAAACCAAGAGATTCTGGAGCAAGGGTGGGCCCTCATCTCCTGGAGGATCTACACTGTAACCTGGAGACCCGACAGTGAGTAACTCACTATATATTCATAGATAATCATAAGATCATTTTGATTAACAGTTTCCCCAACAGGTTATGTGACCTTTCGCAATCCAGAGAGCTGAATCTAAACTTTAAAAAAGTAGAAGATTCAGGACTGAAGCTTCTCTCTGGCCATCTGCTGGACCCAAACTGCAAAGTGGAGAAACTTCTGTGAGTTACTGACATATTGTCTGCACATGCACACAGACAGACAGACATTATGTTGTTAAAAAATAATTTATCATTACTGAGTAACTAACTGTAGACAGAACATACTAATTGAGTACTCTGTAAACTGTTTAATATATCATTAGTTAATAATCTATTCACTGTTCTCTAACTTAGCTTATCGTGGTAATAATAAACTGGTAAGTGTCTTTAGTCACATGAGAGTAAGTTTTCACCGATGCACTAATCAACTGATCTTGCATTACATTTTTGCTCCATTCTGCATCATATCATGGAACACAGTCCTGAAGGTTTTCTGGACACTTTTTCTCTCCTCTCAAAGCTGCCTGCCAGTTTGATCATTGTTACTTTTTTTTTTTTTACTTGACCATCATTTAGTACTTCGTGCCCTTCCTTGACATCTCAAGGACTGTTTTCTATTCAAGACATTTTTTGAATGACTTGAGGGGAGACATGGGTTTTCCCCCAGGATCTCCAGGTTTCTCCCACAGTCCAAAGACATGAGCGTCAGGTTAATTGGGGTTTCTAAGTTGACCATAGGTGTGTGTGTGAGTGAATAGTGTGTGTGTGTGTGTGTGTGTGTGAATGTGACCTGTGGTGGGCTGGCACCCCGTCCATGATGATTCCCAGCCTCGGATAGGCTCTAAGGGCTGTCTATTTTATGAACTGATTTCAGCTCACTGAAAAGTGCTTGGCCTTAATGGGCCATTCCAGAGCATGTGTGTGTCATGGTCTCATACTTATTGTTGTTTCTTGTCCAGTTTGCGTTGGTGTGATCTCACCAAAGAAAGTTGTGCAACTCTGGCCTCGGTTCTTAGTTCAAACTCACGTTTGAGAGAGCTGAACCTAAATAGCAATAAACTGCAGGATTCAGGAGTGAAGCTGCTCTCAGCTGGACTGGAGAATCCACACTGTAAACTGGAGATACTGAGGTGAGATCATTACCTCCTCACTGCATTTCTCACACGCAGAAACATTTACTTGGACAGATTTATTTTATGTTTGTTTTGGGGAAGTCTTTTCCAAAGACAGATGTAATTCTTGCACAAACAATTAAATATTCGTTTTCTGTTTCTACCTCCTTCAAGAAATTTCCTCTTATTTGGGTAATTTTTCTTTGCAATCTCATTGTCTTTAACTTGTGGTTTTATTTTTTGTTATGTAACATTTACTTCAAAAGAGTCTTATGGGTTTTGTGAGATACAGTATTTTACAGAATA
The DNA here is from genome assembly GCA_037974365.1 of Hydrocynus forskahlii. Taxonomy (NCBI): domain Eukaryota; kingdom Metazoa; phylum Chordata; class Actinopteri; order Characiformes; family Alestidae; genus Hydrocynus; species Hydrocynus forskahlii. The sequence goes on along the minus strand of JBBPCX010064737.1, from coordinate 5,940 downwards.
CAGCAGTTTATTTTAGCATCAAATTAGAATCAATGTGGAGTCACATGTTTTGGCAAATCTAGCTTTAACATGGAATAGTGCATGTCACCAACACCCAAAACATGTAGGAAATTAGGTTATTGCAGTCACTTTAAAATTGCATTTTTTTCAGGCATTTGTGTTTAACTACTGCACTTTGGTTTTTACAGTGAGTCTTTCACTGTGGGGTCTGGTCAATCCTCTGATGTGTTGTTTTGCTTAGTTGAGCATCAGCAGTCAGCCATGAGTTTTCTGACTGCATTTCAACTTAGCGTATGATAAAAGGGAGCAAAGCAAGTAAATGACATTCAAGAGATGATCTGTCAAGAGGAGATAATGTGATGCCTTTGGCTCATTTTTGATGTTGGCTTGGATTGTGAAGTCCCTAAGGCTACAGATCTTGTCCCCTTAGTGTTTTGAAAACATGTGCTTTTGTGAGAGAGATTATCTTTGTGGATATTTCTGATTTTCTAATTAATTTCATGAGTGTGTATTTGTGATTTGGCAGTGATTTATAATAATTTCTCTCCCAGTCTATGTGGCTGTGGTCTCACAGAGGGAAGCTGTACAACTCTGGCCTCAGCTCTCAGCTTAAAATCCTCAAGGCTGAGAGAGTTGGACCTGAGTAACAATAAACTGCAGGATTTAGGAGTGAAGAAGCTCTCTGCTGGATTGAAGAATCAACACTGTAAACTGGTGAAACTCAGGTGAGATCATCATCTCCTTACTGTGCAGGCAGATAACAAATGCATCCATACAAAATGTTTAATTTTTGATGTGTGATTTTTCTTTTTAAGAATATTCTTCCTAATAGTTAAAGATGCTGAACAAAATGAAAGAATGAGATATAAATTCTGATGTTTACACAAACACATTAACAATTTCCCTCTCATGCTCTGACACAGCTAAATATCTGCCCACACACACCGCCGCTGTTTCTTCATGCTGAACTAACAATGGTTGTAGTTTTGTTTGTAGTATTTAGAGTATACCACTATTCTTTCACGTTTTGCATGACGTAAAGAGAGGGCACATAAATTGAACAGACTGTGTGTTAAGTCTGACAGGTTCTCCCTACAGGCTGAAAAACTGCAGTATCACAGAAGAAGGTTGCGATGCTCTGGTTAAAGCTCTGAAAACGAACCCCTCATCACATCTGAGAGAGCTGAATCTGAGCTTCAATAAACCAGGAAAATCGGGGGTGGCGCAGCTCTCGGAGCTACTGGAGGATCCCAAGTGTAAACTGGAGAAAGTAGAGTGAGTTGCTGACTCACCGGTATAAACATACACACATACACACACACACACAAACACATTTACACAATATGATTCATATACAGGCAGTCTGAACATGGTCTGCCCATGTTAAGTGTGTGATAGTGTTTGGTTATTCTGTCATTTTTTTTGTCTTACAGCTTCTGAAAACCCACGGCACACTGAGGATAAAGAGGAGAGGATGACACTGCTTAGAACAACAAAAAACACACACACACGTGATTCTGCATGGAAAAGTGTTTGGGTCTTTATTGAACTTTTAACATTTTTTTAACACACAGGGCTTTTTGGTCTCCAAATAACAAGACTTCAGGCACACCAGGACCCTCCAGGAACTTTTAAGCTTCAGTCTGCTGTGCTTCACACACAAATTAGCACTTGTGATTTGGAATTTTTGAAATCAGGTCTACATTACATGCGGTGCAGTGGTGCATGTTCCACGCTACATTTCATGGAGTAGGTTCTGCAGGTTACGCAATAAATAATGTATTTATTTACTAAACTGACATGCTACTTTAAATATCAGTGGAGGTATTACATGTTTGGTTTCTGCACAGCCAATCAATCAGGATTAGCTGCAGCACCACACTCTCAGCCTGCACTGCTGGTAAAGGCGAGCAGTAGGAGTGTTGTGTTGTTGCAGGCTGGAGACCAAGTGAGGTATTATTGTGTTAATATAGTGCCTATGACCTTTCATGCATGGCCTGTTTACCTTTGAGTCTATTTGTATCTTGTATTATGTTGATTTATCCTGAGGATTTAAATTGGGTAATATCAGGCAACTCCACTGTAATTTTTATTTCTGTGAGAAGCACATAGTGTTGATTCTGTTGTGCACTTAAATTATGTGTGTATATTACTTAATCTGTAACCCCAAAAATGTATTTCATTCTAATTAAAATTTTATAGTGAAACAGGAATCACAGGAATCAGGAATCTCTATACAGGAATCTCTATACAGGCTCCAGATATGCTCAAACTGTGCCCATGATGTGCTGGATAGTCTGTCTGACAAGTTTTTTATGGATCTGATGTGTAGAGTATAGGGTCTGTGGTGTAGAGCTGTACTGTGATAAGTGTGTGTTTGTCAGATCCTTCTGTCCTCTTCAGGATATGTTAATTTCCACTAATTAGTTTCCATTAATGGGTTTGAGTTTCATACTATGCCAGTTGTGAAGACAGGACATTGTGCTAAACACATCAACACACCATCATCATAGTTTTCATTTTTATTAAACTAAAATGCCAACTTTTAATTCTGACACCTAACAAATAGGGGGAAGGGCCAATTACACATTCTCATGACACATGTATTTATTGTCAAACTGATGTTATTTAATGAAAAACGAAGAACGTAGACGTGAAATCATTTTAAAAGGCTCTACAAACACAATGCTACTGTTTTTACTTGTAAAGCAACTTTGCCTTTTGAAATCCCTCACCACTCAAGTAGGAGGCCTCTTAATAGTAATACAATGTTAAAGGCTCCCTGATGTAGTTGGGCAACTAATTAACAGTCGCAACATTTTTGGTTAAGATTAAAACTGAGTGGACGCTACACGGTTGGTTTTTGACGACCATCATTTTTCGTTACATTTGCAAAAGCAGGATCTGGCGCCATCTAGCGTGTAAACTGCGTTACAGCAGGCACAGCATCGAAGTCACCCTTTCTTATATTCTTTTTACCCCTCTTGAGGTCAACTTATATTTATGTAGGTTTAAGTACAACAAAGCAGTCATATTAACATGTTTAGACCTTTGTTTGTCTCATAAAATTATTAAACAGGCTATGTTATTTCTATGGCTTCAAGATGTATGTAACCTTTGCTCTAAATGGCTGAGTACTCCTATAAACACTCTGTGTGAAAAAAAAACTTCCATCCGTTTTCTGTAAGTCAATTGAAAGATTTTGGTGTCAGGAATCATATGCTTCCATTTCAACGGCTTCCTTATTCTGATATCAGAATAAGGAACGGCTCTGACATTAGGATCTTCAACTAATCTAGTGGGTGAGCCACCCGTCACCTGTCGAGCCTCACCAACTAGATTAGTTGGAGATCCGCCATTTTTGTCTGCTGGTTTTATGAGCACGCGTAAGACGCCGAGCGCTACGGCTACAGGCAAGTCACTTATGAAGTGTTGTGTTCATCTCGCTCTGGGTCCGACTCGTGGTGGTAAACACGCAGCGTAAGCATGGGATGGATGGATGGGTGGGTGGGGCATGGCCAGGAACAGCTTATTTGCATAAAGGTGTCAGAGCCTTAAGGGACTGAAACTGTGAAGCATAAAGCTGGTGAGTCTCTTTATGCCAGAGTGATTTTGTGCAGAGAACTTCATGAACATGTTTTGCATAGCCCATAGACCTATTATAACTAAAGTGAGTTTTGCATAATATGTCCCCTTTAAAACGAGTGGGGAGAGCTCAGCTGCTGTAGGCTGAAAAGATGGATGTGTGTCAATGCAATGGCTTCCATGAGATCACAAAAACAAATTCAGTACAGACTGCTTTTACAGCTTAGCTTCTATTTATGGAATGAATGGTACATTTTTAAGCTTTAACATGAACATAACAGAATTCACCAGCTGCCCATTGGCTTCTATGGAAAAAGTGTATTGTCTTGCAAATTTCCCACCCTTGGGACTAGTAAAGCGTTATCAGTACATTACAGAATACATTTTGGCTTCAAAAAGTGATTAAAGTGTTTTTTCATTAAAATAAGCCCTTTAATAGTAGTTCCAACGAGTTCAGATTATCCTCAGCGTGGGATAGCCCGTATTTTGGATGGTTTGGGGGCTGTGGTGATGCCTACTGTCCCCTTCAACCCCACAGTCTGGCCCTCCGGGGGGTGAAAGCTGAAGCTTTGCATGACAGAGGTGAAGAAGAGGAAGAACTCCATGTAAACCATCTGTTCACCTGGACAGGTGCGCTTACCTGCAAAAACAAAGCAAGTCAGTGGCTCACTGACATCTCAGTCAAATTTGTCATTTTAATTTGTATGTCATTAATCAAAAAACTAAAAACAGCCCTAAAAATGGATCGGCATCTTGCTACTATTTTGGTTTATTAAACCCACCACAGCTTAAAAACTGAGCAGCAGGCTCTAGATACTTGCAGAAGGATTTCTAAGCTTCCTTTCTTTCCCACTTAACATTAGACGTCTTATGGACATGCAGATAATGTCTATATTGCGTTCGTCTGTGCAAGACCAATTCTGGACTCCTACATGACGTGCAAACTAGGTAACTTTTTTGGACGTCATGGGGACGTCTAACACAGGTGCAGGAAATTGACGTTATTAATGAATATAATATTTATTTTTTTAATGCCCTGCTCTTGAAGGTCTTTTGAGAGCCTGCTGTTAGCCAAAATAAAAGACTTTGCTTTACCCAAAATAAAAGACTTTGCTTTACACAAAAGCATCGTGTTCCTCTCTCTCACACTCGCCATGATATATTATTTGTGATAAAACATCATATATTACTAATTATTTATTCGAGTACATATTGTAGCGAGTGGCACGGCAGGACTAGACCTCATTTGGACTAGAGTTAGCCCTTATCCGGAGGTCCTGGGGACGTCAATACTGGACTTTAAGAAGACGTCATCCGGGGTCACAGTCTGCACCTTCAGAGGACCAACATTGGACTTGGAAAAAAAAAACTAGAAAAGACGTCGCTTCAACGTGTTTGTGCGCAGTGGGTTGGATTAACAGGTCAGAAACTGTGACCAAGATCAACATCACCCTCTGGTGGAGCATTAAGTTCACTTTCATGTGTTTTTTTTACAAGTGAAAACATACATGAGACAGTAAATCGCTCATTAGAAATTCGAATTCAAATGATAACTAAACTTTAAAAAATTCTCATTTGTTACAGTTCTCAACTCAAACAATATTGGAGTGGCTGGTGGCCTAGTAGTTATGTAGTTGCCCCTATGACCAGAAGGCTGTGGGTTTGAATCCCAGGAGTGCTAGTGGCACCTGAGGTACCCTCGAGCAAGGCACCGTCCCCACACACTGCTCCCTGGACGCTGTGTTACTGGCTGTCTGCTGCTTCACTTGGTGAATGGGTTAAGTGGAGTAAATACAGAGAAAGAAGTTCACACTGCATGCTGTAGTGTGTTCATGCATGACAAATGGTCACTTCACTTCGCATGATGGGAATACAGCACATGCACCACTCCGAATATCAAAACATTGAGCGTTACCTATAGAAAAAGGGATGAAAGATTCTTTCTTTAGGAATTTGCCATTTTTGTCCAGGAAGTGTCCAGGGTTGAACTGGTCTGGTGTGCTAAAATCCTTCTTGTCATTCATGATCGGCCTCAGCAGGGGGAACACCGTCACCCCCTAAAACAAATCAGAGCAGAGTGAACTGCCACGGCTGAGGAGCCTTTGGCACATGATGTGAAAGTCACTAGAAGATACATGTGGTTGATCTGTTTCACAGAAATCCCTCCGTTTTATTGATTATCTGCTGCATCTACAGCATAGTCAGTTATGGTGCCCTTCGCCCAGACAACAGTACGCGTCTCTGTAGAAGTCAATGGGCACCTGCTGAATTCTGTATGTAAGTACGTATGTATATATATATATATAAATATATAAATATAAATATTTAAATGATATACTGTGTGTGTAATATGTT
>JBBPCX010064696.1:0-13957 GCA_037974365.1 Hydrocynus forskahlii | reverse complement strand
ATTTTGATTTGAACACTTTTTTGTCCCTCAAGTTCACAAGGCCAAAAGTGCCTGTAGTTGAAGAATCGCCCATATATTAATACACTGCATAGCCACAATTTATATAAATACATATTATGTATACTGTATATATACACATGACACTTTAAAGGCTCTCAAAAATCATATATGTTTCTGTAATTTTCGCTATAAACAGTCTGTTATGTTCGGGTCCGGAACATGTCTGCAGTTCGTGGGACCGATCGGACAGCAACATGGCAGCTTTCCGACTGCGCATGCGCACGCGTGCTCGAAACCGATCGGGCAGCCGGTACGGATCGGGCACTGATACGGCACCCACTAATGTAATAGCTCCAGTGTTGTGACAATTGATGTTACCTTGTCGAAAAATGCCAATTTTAAATTTATACAGTTCGTACAGTTTATAACAGCTTGTGGTGATGTCTGGACAGTAGTGTTTCCTAACTTCAGATAGCATTCTGCAACAGCAGATAAAGGCATTTTAGAATCAGAAAACTTGATTGATCCTAAAAGAAATTGCTTAATGACTGCAAAGACACGGACCCCAGAGTATAGCGACACACACTCATCTTAAAAGAGCTTTTAAGATATTAATCATCGTAAACCAATGCAACAATGTCCAAAGATAAGACAGTGTGATAGGCAGAAAATAGTATTTTTGGTGATTCAAAAGTAATATAAATGAAGGGTTGGCTCAAGTCTTTTGCACGGTGTAGAAAATGATATTTAAAAGCTGATTGTATGCGTGTTTTTATTCCACCAGTTCCTGTCAGACTCACCTCTTGTGCAGGGAAACAGATTTGTGTGAAGTGAGGGTGTGCAATAGGAATGTATCTTAGCAGAACTCCTGCTGCGTGTCTGTGTGCATGTGGGTGTGGTGTTTGTAAGAGTAGCTGCGGCACCCCTTCAGTCAAGTTAAATTAGATTAGTGACTCAGATCACGGTCCCATGCACAGAGAATGCGCATGTGAGTGTGTGTGTGTGTGTGTGTGTGTGTGTGTGTGTATGTTTGCCAGCAGACTGAACATGTTAGTCTACTCCAAGTCCTCTGCCCAGGAGTGTGGTTACATGAGCAAAAAGACAGGTGTGGGTTAAGGCAAGGTGCTCCAGCTAAGCAGGCCAGATATCGCAACAATTCTGTTCCAATAGATCACAGACTTCTCACTGATACTTTTGGTTCTGGTAGTTTTATAATAACTTACTTTATCAATCAAGACTTTGAAGTAAAATAGGAGTTAAAGTGAGCGATAGATTATCATAAAAATCCTCTCATTTAATTGTTTAAACACTGCTGAGAGAGAGCGTCAAAGTCAGTCAGCGTAGAGACAGAGAATGTGAAAAATATTATTTTACTGCCGTTCATACATTTGTTTATTGTTTGCTGTTATTTGTTTATTTATTTATTTTCTCTTCACTAAAGTATCTGAGTTTTCGAAGATTACTCTAAAATTTCACTGATCTTTTCTATATTGATGATGCTTTGACAAAACTGTATTTAAATATGATCATGCCTATAAAGTTTTCTGAACCTGAGTCAGAGTTAGAGTCAGAGAAGCACTATTATTATTAGATTCATTTCCTGTATAAAATGGATCCTAAACGCAGCTCTGAACAAGACATCTTTAGAACCTTCATAACCATCTGAACGTATGCAGGTCTTGGTCACCCCTTTTCAACCAACTGGAAATGGGTTCTTGAGCCGTTCTGTTCAGAATTCATTGTTCACATCATAGCTTGGTATAGGCATTGATCTGTTTTGAATAACAAGATCCTTCATCAGGGTCTTTCTATCCTCAGTGACAGACATTTATATGATACACTGCATCCGCAAAGCCATCAGCATTGTCAATGAGCCCACACACCCCTCACACAACCTCTTCTCCCTCCTAAACAGCATACAGGCCTCCACTGCCAGAATAGGAAGCAGTTTCTACCCCCAGGCCATCAGAGCCCTCAAACAGAACTGAACTGAATCATAAACTGTACCCCCTCAGTGCTGCAGCACCCAGTGAAGTCTCTATCCATGAATCAGGATAGGAAAACATTATTGTTCCTGGAGGAAATTGCTTAAAATTATGGAAATCAGTTAATCTAACCCTAACCCTTCACCAAACCTTACTCTTGGCACTTTGCTGTAAGTCCTGTGAGTTGGTTCCTCCATGGATTGGACTAGTTTGTCCAGCACATTCCTCAGAAGATCGTTTACACTGGTCTGGGGAATTTGGAAGCATGTTGAACTCTTTGTGATATTCCCCAAATCAATCATGAACAGTCTTTGCGGTGTGTGGAGGCACGTACTAAAAGAGAACAGCGCCATTAGGGATTCTCCATGAAAGGGTGAACTTGGTCTGCAGTGATGTTTATGTAGATGTCAAAGAAACCCAAACTTCTCCATTCATATAGAATGATACAGAATAAAAAGGGATCCTTCAGACCACACAACCTTGTTCCATGACTCCATGATCCAGTTCTGACATTCACATGTCCATTGTAGGAGCTCTTGCAGACACATCTCTGTTCAAAATCTGTGTGAATAATAAGCGTATGTGCTGCTGGGATTGTGTTTGTAGAGTAAAATGACAGCATGAAATTAATTCCTGCCCTCAAAAACAACCAGCTATTCATTCAGCTATCAGATCAGCACAAACACACACAAACTCACACACACACACACTTCATGCTAAAAGCAACACTTTGGTGAAAAATCAGACCTCTACAGTGCTCCACCTCCCCAGATGTGGTCGATCAGTCGAGATTGGGTCCAAATTTATTTTCTTCAGAACTGGAGCGATAAGGCTAAACATTGGCAACACTAGAAGTCAATAATCACCTAAAACTTTTACCATAAACACATCCACAAAACCTCTCTGGACCTCAGACCTCATCCACCTCTTCATTAAGGTGGAGCGGACTTGTGGACACAGTTTAGGACACAGTATGACTTGCCATGAACTGTAAAACTTAACTGAACTTCAGTGTGTGGCAGACCAACTTCCTGAAGGAGTGGAATGCAGTCACACAGACACGGGTGTGTGAAAATGTTTTGACACCCCTGGAGAAAAGGGGGTCCCTAATTTACACTGACAGAAAGCGTGACTTAAAGTGGTTTAGTAATGTGCAAGTGTGTCACAGACACAGATTGTTTTGTTATTTTATTTCCTTTTTTTTTTGTTTTATTGCAGAGCACTGCTGGTCCTTTCATGTAATCCAATGGTTTGATGAAACCTCAAAAAAGTAAGTGCAATAGCAGAATTATGTATTAATGATGGGCTGTTTGACAAATTGACAGACATTGGTATTTAAACTCACCAGATAGGGGTGTTCGTCAGAATATTTTACAGACGGGGGAAAAGTTCGATGCAAATAAAGAGACATTGATGTGCGATGCATGAAAGGTTTCGTTTTCTCAGAAGAAAATTGATCTGGTTTGTCAGTGATGTTATGTCCAAGATACACCTCTGAGTAATTAATTTGTGCTTGTGCTGTTTTTTCCACTTTCAAAATAGCAAAATGGATTCGGACATGCCCATAAATATTAGTTACATCTTGCTCTTTACTCCTTCGATCATCCAAATAGAGCCCTAAAAGCCAATAGTAACCTAAACCTTTTATTGTAAACCCCCAAGACTTTCTTGGACCCACTCTTCGTTGAGTTGGAGAGGACTTACTGGGGGCTGTAAAACATAAACTAAGCATTAGCATAACAGGCAGCCATTTCAGACAGACACCAGGGCTACTGTTCACAAAGCAGGACTGATCTGGGATCAGATTCCTCCATATTTATGTCATCACAGAGACTCTGAAAAGCGGAAACAGTCTTTACTGTTCCTCACACACACTCAGACAGTCCATTCACTGCAGTATCATATGTGTGTTGTCTGGATTAAGTGTCACATGCATCATGCATGAGTACTGAAATGCCTAAAGGTTGCTGGGATACTCTCTCTCTCTCTCTCTCTCTCTCTCTCTGTCTCTGTCCGTCTCTCTCTCTCTCTTTCTCTCTCCACCTATCCTTTCATTCTTTCATGCTCTATCCTTCTCTGTTTTCTATGTTTTATTCTTTCTCTCTCTGAGATGTTAATATGTTGTAATTGTTACTATAGTCTAATCAGTAAATAAGTAAATAAATAAATAAAGGGATTTAAAAGTTATAAAGCAGAGAGGGCAAGAACTTCACTGGAGTTTCGCTGCCGGTGTGTAATACTGACAAGTCCCCACAAGAGGGCGCAGCAGTGCAGCAGCAGCAGATGAGTGTTCGTGGATCATCATTAATGATCAGATTCTTCAGGAGCTGATAAAACAGGAACACCTGACACTGTTCTGCAGGCTCTGTATGAGAGCAATGATGTGTGACACTGTTCCGGGTCGCTGTACGTTCTCCATAACTGTGTACAACGGCATAAACAGTAGCTGATGGCATCCGAGCCACCGGGGGCCTCAGCAGTACATAGTATTGATACATTTCCTGCTTTTCATTATTTATGTATTACATTTTACTATATTATTGTCTCAGCTGTTAGCTTTATTAATTATTTTCCAGATGAAAATGACTGAATGAGTCACAAGCAATTACATTTATACGCATATATACGTGTGGATATAAATTTATAAATATGCACACATGTGAGTGTGAGTGTAAGTGTAGATAGTAAACGCTCATGCAGGCTGTGGAAATGCTGCCTCCAGTTGTACCCAGCTTTTGACTCCTCCCCACCCTGTAATGGAACTCATGTGAGGCTGTAGTGAGAAACTGGAGAGCGCGAGGAGGACTGGAGTGGATGCTGGGTGAGTGATGTCTTTATCTCTTTTGTTCTCTTGGCTAAAAGAGTTTTACACACAGTTCTGTCATGCAGAGAGACTTCAACTGTCCCAAGTATATACAGAATAATTATAGACATGTATCATCACTGTGTGTGTGTGTGTGTGTGTGTGTGTGTGTGAAGAGAGCGTGCTTTATAAATGGAATCCTCCTAAAGGACAATAGAGAGGGGACAGTCATACTGAATGGATGGGAAGTAGGAGGACCGCCTACCTACCCAGAGAGAGAGAGGACAGTTATACTGAGCAATGGGGGGAGAGGGAGGACCGATTTACAGATCTTTCAAAAGTGAAGGGCAGGAAATGGGCCAGGACAAAAACTAGTGGGGTCATGTCCATGGTGTCCCTGGAGTGAATGACACCTATGCTTGTATCTCTAAAAAAGTGTGAAAGGAAAGAAACATTCTGAACTTGTAATTTCATGAGAAAAAATCATTTGAAGACATTTTTGTCTGTTTCTACTGGTGCATCCATCATGGTGTAAAAAAAATCCCACTGAAATGCGAGGTTTCGATCCAAAAGTGGTGATGCGCCCACACACGTTTATGCGTGTAGTTGTTTATGCGGGTAGGGGGCACTTCTTAGAAATCTCTTACCTCTATGACATCTTTTGCCTCGTGCAACATCAAAAATACTTTGACAGTGCTCCACGGTTGCTTGGTAGAAACAAACCATGATTCTTGGTGGGAGCAAGTTTATTGTCTGCTGTTCTTTAATTTTGCTTTTATGGGTGAATTTTGCCGCCACTTCTCTTTCAGGGCTGTGTGAGATGTCAGCACGCTTGTACACAACTTTTCAGTCAGTTGACTGGAGCAGAGCATTGATCGTTTAAAATCAGAAATGTAGACCCTTGACTCATTGTTTGTTGTGGTGAACTAGGGCTGCACAATCAATCATCTGCCAGGTGTTATTAGTGGCATCTCTACAATACTGACATCACAGAGGAACTTTTTCTCTGTGGTGCCTTAATCTCTTTGTCTTTTGCAGTCATGCTCATTTCTTCCCACCCATTTTCGGGCACATAAGAAAACAAGCCTATGTAAGCAGTGAAACGCAATCACACTTGAAATAGAGTTGTGGTTTATTGAGATCACTGTTAATTAATGTAATAATTAACTTGAAATCATTTATAAGAGTGATAAGCCATGCAGGATTGTGTGTGTGTGTGTGTGTGGGGGGGGGGCTTACTTTGCCATGCCCATTAACACCACATCCCCACTGTAACACACGGCCTCTCCTGGCTTATTGCTTTATTATGCCATAGCGGAATTGTGTGTGTGTGTCTATTGAGCATTTTGGATTTGCGCAATGTTATGAGTTAATGATTTAGAGAGAGAGAGAGTGAGTGTGTGTGTTCTGTGATCTTGTAGTCTCTCTTACTCCTTTCTTCTCATTCATCTGGGTAAGTAGCACACTTGTCAGCGCTGTGTGTGTGTGCCCTCCTCAGTAGCTATCAGACGTGTGTTTGTGTGTGTGTTTCTCGGTTTCACACTCTGATGTGAAAGTCATTCACCATTAATTTTACTCCCAGGTTGCCTGACTGTTGCTGAGTTAAACTGTGTGTGTGTGTGTGTGTGTGTGTGTGTGTGTGTGTGTGTGTGAACAAAAGTCTGTGTATGCTAGTTTGACCCAGATTTACAGAATTACAGTCCTGGAGTTTTTGCTGTGAGCTGCAGGGCTGGTGGATTAAAATGTTTTAAGAGAGAGGTAATCAAATTAGAACATTTTACATAGTTTCTGCCCTTAAAATAATAAAGCCCCTGTCGTACATTTTGCTTAGATTTTAATTTATTCCCCTGAGTCTTGAGTCTCTGGGATCTGAGCCGAGTTCCCAGGAGTTTGAGTCTTCAGTCTTTGAGGCCCAAGTTTTGAGTCTCCAGGTGTCCGAGTCTTGAGTCTATGGGGCCTGAGTCTCAAGTCTCTGAATTCCGAGTCTCCAGTCTCTGGATTCCAAGTCTTGAGGCCCTGGATTCTGAGTCAACTCACTGGGATCTGAGTCCAATCTTGAGGTGCTGAGGTTCAAGTTTAGTTTGGAATCTCTGAGGTTCAAGGAGTAAGAGTTGAGTCTCAAGTCTCTGGGGTTTGAGTCAAGTTTCAGAAGGCCCGTTGCGAGCTGCCGGAGCGTAAAGGCCATTGCAGGGAAGTAAAGACTGACCGTAAAGTGGAGGCACAGTCACACTAACCTGGAGACCAAAAGTTTTAACATACCTGGGATAAAAAATGTTTATTTTAAGACACTTTTGCTGCATGAATGTGTGTGTGTGTGTGTGTGTGTGTGTGTGTGTGTGTGTGTGTGTAAGTGTGAGGGAGGGGGGGTGGTGAGGAGGGGTGAGATCATGCTGTTTTAACTTCTCACTGTGTGGCTCCACAAACTTTTAATCAAACAGAATGGGCTATTCTCACATGGGTCTTATTACTAATAAAACTGGGTAACGTTATCACTTTTATTGACACTTTATAGTCCTGTTTATTCAGCTTTGATACATTTACTGTTAGGAGCAACGCTGTGAGATTTGTGGGGTGTTTATTTTTTCTCAGTGTAGCACCATGCCAACTGGTACCCATGGGCTTCTGTAACTTGTTAGCTTCATTAGCCTCATTGCTCCGGAGCTAATACTAAAGAAACAGGCATGTATTGCCTGGTGGGGATACAGGGGGGACATTTCATCAAACTATCATTTTAATCAGAAGGACCTTGATCCTAATGTGGTGTTTGTGATGCTTCAAGTGATTATCATGGTGTTCATTGTTTGTGGTGTTCATGGTGGTGTTGATTGTGGTGTTCATTATGTGTGTAGTATTCAAGTGTTTGTGGTATCAGGGGTGTTTGGGGTCTTCGTGGTGTTTGGGGTGTTTCTTCTGGTGTAAAAGGATTGTTAAGAAATCTGAATTTTATTATCTTTGAACCCCCCCCCCCAACAGACATACACACAAACACACACACAGGTTCATAATTAACCACGTGTTTTCTGATCCGTTCGCAGAACCTGTGGCAGACGTTTTATTTTCAGATAAAGATGGAGAGTCAGAGTACTCATTTATTGCTCCATAAACACACAGAAACACACACACACACACACATACACTCTTACTCTCCCAGGGTCACTGCACTGATATTACATACACATTGATACACACATACACACATTTGCAGTGAAATTAATTTGCTTTAGCACAATTTGCATGCTCAGAATGGGACTGCAGTGAGTCCTTCAGCAGTTTCCACATGGCACCTGGGCTCAGAAATCAAACATGATTTTCTCTTCAAATATTTCAGGTATTTGAGTTTTAAATACATCCTTTTTTCCCAAATGCAAAAAAAGGCTGTGAATACGAGAATCCTGACTGAATGCTATGCCCCTTATATCCACAAGGGGACAGTGCTAAGATCTTAGGGATGTGACTCACCAGCAGGTTCTCCTCCAGAATCACTATCAGAAAAGGGAAAGTCCTACAGTGCCATCTTTGCTTTGTACAGTGTCAGAAACACGGCCACAACCCCCCCACCCCACAACCCCCTCCCCACATCCATACATGTAAGGTGAGCAGGGTGAGCTGCTTTACCAGTGCTGAGGTCACTGCACTGTTTTATCTTCTGAGCAAACAGGAGGGGGGGATTACACAGAACCATTACTGCAGGTCAGCGAGAGAGAGGGCGAGAGAGAATCTCCGCCTAGTACAGACCCTCTGAAGCTCCACCTGCTGTAGATGAGGTGAGCTTGTGGCCGGGTTGAAGATTGTACTTGTGCCTCTGGAATGTCGCGTTTAGTTTTTAAGTTCTTGGATGGTGCCTTAAAGGAAAACTCCAGTGTTTTTCAGCCTGGTAGCTGTCTGAGTACCGAAAAGAACAGAAAAAACCTCAGAAACTTCCACTGATTTCATGATGGGACTTGTTTTTACCCCTGGATTGAGCGTGGAGACCAGAAACCTGTAGTGAGTTACCAGAATTACATTTTGTTTTGTAAATAAAGTCAGTTATACAGCAGTTTGTTCAGACGGCATAATTTGTTTGGCTGAGCTTCTGCGCACACCATTTGCACAATAAATATTGAGAGAGACAGAGATTGAGCCCTGTCCAGGGCCCTGTCTGGACAAAACCAAGATCGATATCTTCCAGAAAAAAGCTAGGTCTCAGGAACACAGACACCACTATACTCTGTGAAACACCACTCTCGAGCTTCACTACACTACAGTTTTACCTGTGTCTGAAAATCAGTGCCTGAGGAAACTTTGATCTGGGAATGAAAGCACTACAAGAAAAAGTATGAAGAGCCCTCAATGTAATTAAGGAAAAAAATATGAAAAAAACTGACATCCCAGTTAAGATCTGGTGTAATATAGTTTTATAAAATAGTGTTGATAAGCATTCCACAGAGTCTATGCATGCAGAATTGTGCAGAAATACATTAAAGGTACAAAGAAAAACACCAACCAAGGCATGTAGGGTGGAATTAGGCTGATTTCCACTGGTCATACCCACCCAGAAAAGAGCGCTTAAATTCTGGCTGCATCTAAAAATCAATAAACAAAACACACTGCAGTATGAAGCCTTCAAAACCCAAGAGCCCAGCCCTAAACCTAGTCTCCTCTGTCAGCTGGCTCTGGGACTGACCACCACTGAAGCCCAACACCCAGCAGCCTGCATGTTGGCATGCTGGCAAATGTTGACATTTTGGCACAACCACCTGTGTCACAACCTGTGGCACAGTAACTCCACCCCCCCCCCACACACACACACATACTGACCATCACACACCCCAAACCCTCACACTGACTGACAAATAGAAGAATCTGAACATGTTTCTACTATTATCATTACTATTATTAGTGTGATAATAATAAGTGATTTGTGTTGCTCAACGATTTATGGTGACTTCCAGAAGAAGAGGTGCTGACATTCTATAAATTAGACATACAGATGTTTGTGGAACATATATACCCAGATAAGGATGTGTGTACTAGAGTAACGACTAAAAGAGTCAGCACTGATACCAGCTTTGTTTCATTCTGCAAACTGCATGCATTTGGTGTGATGTGAAGCCTCTTTGCGAAGAGAATAAACCACAAGTTTGTAACCAACAGAGAGTGTTCAGTGTTCCTCTTTTACAACTGAGTTGAGTCAAAAGACTCTTGAAATGGCAGGTGTAAACAGAGAGGTCCAGACTGGGTTTGGTGTGAGATGGTCTACTCTGGATACCAGAACTGTTCACAGCAGTGGTCAGTGGAACCAGACGTCCGACTGACTCGACTTTCCGCCTTTCCTCGACTTTCCTTACACATCAATCTGTGATGCACATGCAGCTACATGCAAAAACATTTATGTTACATTTGTTCTTGGATACTGACTTCGACTTTCTGTATTTTTGTAGATATTTTTGAACCACTGCTGATCTTTTCTCCATATAAAGCACATAATTACATTCCAGTATTGTTGCTTTGATGCAACCTTTCCACAAACAAAGTTAACTTGTATTAAATTTTACCTCCTAGTACCAAACTGTACATTTTCCTTTTCCTTTTTCTGTGGCTGAGTTGTGTTTTTTATGATTTTACAACCGTAGATAGTTTGGATAGTTAAGTGACTTAGGCTAGGGTGTGTTTTGACTAACACAAAAATTTGGGTTACATCACTGTCGAAGGAACGGATCTATGTCATAGCACAAGGACCCCCTGTATTTATATATGTGTATTTCGTGTCTTTTTTGTACTGTGTAATATCTCGAGCCACGCCATCTCATCTCACTGGATAAATGTACATACCTGAGATCACTTTGACTTGACATCTTATGAAATGACAGTGAAGTGTGTTAGGGCGACAGGTTAATTTAGCTAGCAAGAAACGTGCTCCGATTTTCTGAGCTGTTTGTTGACGTGCACATATTTATACACTTTGTGTATGTGCGTGTGTGTATATGTATGCATACACACACACACACACACACACACACACATATATATATATATATATATATACATATCTTCATACATACATTTAGATATAAACACGTTCAAATAATACGTATATACATTTGTTAACACTTAATTTTATATTTATAAATACAAATCCATATTACGTATTCACACTGTAGATTGTGCATTATTTTTTATTATATTGCTCAGTAGTTCATAGTGTCATTGATATATTGTTGTGTTTTATACTGTCGTGCTTGAGAGACACCAGTGATCGGAACCAGTTTCCTTGTATATGTTCGCTCACATACTTGGCCAATAAACACGATTCTGATTCTGATTCTGATTCTGAGATGCATAGTACCCATGTTACCCCCTGTGCTCCCCACGGGCTCTGTGGGGAAAAAAATTTGTTTATTTTTCAGCCTTTAGTTGACTAAAGTGCTTTTGTTTGAGAGTGAGAGATGGTTTTGACATCACCTGCGCTGTTTTAATCTCTGTCTGTTGTGGCCGTGCACAACCCTTCCACCACTCTCTCCTTTAAAAGTGAACTTTATTGTAAAAATCCCCCCATAATGAAGTGTTTAAGGTGTACACAGAGAGGTCCAGCGTGGGTTTGGTGTGAGATGAATTGTTTTCAGTGGCAGTGAATGGAATCTTCCGCTTCCGCACACAGAAAGTTAAAAATGTAACAAAATGTCACTGCTGCACCATTAGTAACTACCTAGCAACACCATAGCAACCATCAGTAACCACTTAGGAACAACCACAGTTATCATAGCGCCCATGCAATCACACTTCGCGTTTTCTCGGAAATGTAGTCTATTTATCTTTAACCTCATTTATATTTAACTTACTTTGTTACTGACCTTTTTCCTATGATTATCATATCAGTAACTGTTAGTTTCACTCATAATGTTCAGTTTTTAAACATTAAATTAAGTTTTTAAACATTTAAACACTACATACCACTGTGGCAACCAGGACCATCCACTCAGAGGGGGTTTGACCTATTGCTCTGAGGCTGTTACTTCAGTACATTGCTTTGGAGAAATAAAAGACTCCTTGGAGGGTGCAAAAGAGATCACATTACTCCAGTCCTCAGGTCCTGAAAAACCTTCAATCAGATAAATAATAGAGTTTTGAGTTTTGCAAATTGTTAATAAGTCACTCAATGGTTCAGGCCCTAAATATGTTCTGAGATGTTTGATGAACATCAGGTTGGACGGTCTCTTAGATGAGCAGGAGCTAGTCAGCTAGTGGAGCCCAGATCTGAAAATAAATAGGGTGATATGACATTTAGCCATATGGTGCTCCCTGCTGGAACCAGCTCGCCATGGAGATTAGATCTACCCTGACTGTTTTTAAAAAGAAGCTAATATAAGCAGGTATTAGAAAGATTCAGATTGGATATTGGTTAACTTTGTGATTTTGTGAACTTTTATACTAATCTATTCTTTATCTTTTCTCTGAATGTATATAGCAAAATTTTCTGGACTGATATGGCGCAATTTTTGGGAAAATGTGATAGACTTCCAGTGAAAATAAAGGAAAAAGACATTTGGACTTGGCACTGACATGAACTGTCTAACTCAGCTTACATTGAAAAAAGTGTCTGAATATGGCACCACTGTTAAATATATAAAGAACAAAATAGGAGAAAAAAAACATGATTTGTCAAATATGTGAATAATCTTCTCAAACTTTACATTTTGTTGTTTATTGTTTATTTGTCCTTTCTTTCATCTTGACCCTTGGCATGAATATGTTATGTTCTGAAAAGCATATGTGTGTGTGTGTCTACACATACACACACAAACACATATACATATATGTATATGTATGTGTGCATATATAAGGAAGCTAAAACTTGCTTTCGCTTTTAGTTACTTTCAGTTAATCAGTAATACACAAAAATCCTGCATTTTATTTTTACTACAGAGCGCCTGTACAGTGAGTAGAGCCGATAAAATGAACAGTGAGTGTAGACACAAGGAAGGTGGATACAGGGGCTTGTGTATGTGGCACCTGCTGCCTATGCCTTCTGAATAAAAAGCAGTACGTCATACAAAAACAAACACACACACTCACTCACACACACACACACACACACACACACTCTGAACTGAACTGCTTCCTTTCTCCCAGTCACACTGCATACACACACTAAACTATTCAGCATAAAGCAAAAAACAAGAAAAACGGGTTTATACCTGGAATTAATTATATACTGTAAAAAAACTATTTGTTATGTACTGTAAATACCCTTTATTTATTATATACTGTAAATACCCTGTATGAATTTGATACTGTAAATACCATGAATTTAATATATGGTCCTGGAGGAATGTTGTGGTTCTGGAGGAATGTTGTGGTTCTGGAGGAATGTTGTGGTTCTGGAGGAATGTTCTGGTCCTGAGGGGAATGTTGTGGTGCTGGAGGAATGTTGCCGTCCTGGAGGAAAGTTATGGTTTTGGAGGAATGTTGTGGTGCGGGAGGAATGTTGTGGTGCGGGAGGAATGTTGTGGTCCCTGAGGAATGTTGCGGTCCCTGAGGAATGTTGTGGTCCCTGAGGAATGTTGCGGTCCTGTAGGAATGTTGCAGTCCTGGAGGACTGTTGCAGGTTTTCGCTAACTGCAGCTGTTCTGGCAGCTATTTCAGTCAACAGCCTGCAGGGGGCGGTGCTACACTGCAGTCTGACTGTCTCCCTGCTGGAGACCATGTTACCCTTCTATCACATCATCACTCAACGGCCCTTTCTCTCCCTTTACCCATTTACTGTGTGTGTGTGTGTGTGTATATGTGTGTGTGTGTGTGTGTGTGTGTGTGTGTGTGTGTGAGGGTGTGTGTGTGTATGTAAAGAACACACACATGCCTCGTTTGGTTAAGCTGCCTTTAGGTCAGTTATCTGTGCAGGTGAAAATGAAGTGTGTGTTGAACGTTTATGTGTGTGGTGTAATTTCTTACAGTGTTACGGATTAAAATACATTAATAAATAAAAACAGATTAATTAAAAGTGTGAGGGATTATAATTGGGTAGTTTCTCTCTTTTAGACTCCTGGGCTTCTATAATGGAGAAGATCCAAGAAAGACCTGAAAATGACTGCAAAAAGAAGCAAGCACCACAGAAACAGGTGTGTTGTGTGTGTGTATGTGTATGTATGTGTGTGTGTGTGTGTGTGTGTGTGTGTGTGTGTGTGTGTGTGTG
>JBBPCX010064667.1:0-13958 GCA_037974365.1 Hydrocynus forskahlii | reverse complement strand
CGCGCGTTAACGCAGTTTTTTTAAATCCATTTATTCTGAAAGTTCGTTGCTTTTTGGGGGTTGTGAGTGCAGCTCCAGTCTGCCTGGTGTTCGCGGTAGTCAAGCGTCCCATTACTTTTGTCCATATTATATGGACAAAAGTATTGGGACGCCTGACCATTAAACCAACAGGGACTTTAATGATTCGGATACATAGACTTTCATATGGAGTTGGTCCAGCTGCTATAATGGTTCCTCCTATGCGCTGGACTCTGAGGGTAACTTGTTTTTCTATAACAAACTAGATAAAAAGTGAATGCGCTGTAGTGGGATGGCCTAGTGTTGTTGGCCCTACAATCAGACGATTGGGGTTCAAATCCCAAGTGCTAGTGTCACCGTTGAGGTACCCTTGAGCAAGGTATTGCGCCTCACTGGCGGCAGCCCCCTGCTTCATTTAGTGAATGGGTTAAATGCAGAGAAATCATTTCACTGTGTGTTGTACTTGTTTGACTATGCATGTGATAAATAAAGAATCTTCTTCAGTGGCAAGTAGCTTTGCCACTACAGGGCATTCACTACATATTTGATTTGCTGACATTACTGTTTAAGTTTGAACTGTAACTTTGTAACTGTGTTAAAGGTAACACTGCTGTTGAAAAACACCTTTTTTGTTTAAAAAACGTTTGCAAACCAAATGTTCTTGCACTTTTGTTCATATAGCAGTACTTTAAAAATAAACAATATATATATATATATAACTGAACTACACTTGAGCAGAGCTCAATGAGATTCTGTACTGTAGTTCTAGTACAGAAAACATATAACACAAATACATCTACCAAGCATACAGGCATTCTCAGGAAATGCACATCAGCACTTCTAATACTGTATAAAATTTTACATAATGCCACTTTTATAGATAGCAACTGAACATATGATGCTCTTTTCAGTACCTTCACTGTATTTCTCATTTACCTCCCCTATTGTTTTATTGTTTATTTTCTTACTTAAACATATAGTTGTTTATTTTTCCTCTACCTGCCCTACGGTTTTATTGTTAAATTGCTATCTTCAGCAATGCACTATTTTTCTATTATTATTATTTTGGTTTTTTTTTTACTGTTGCCGCACATGGTAAGATTTTACCAAAACAACATGGACACAAGTGTTGGGACAGACTTGTGTTTTAGGGTTTGGCCTAGCCCACTTAGCTGTTTCTGCAGACCAATACCAATTTGGACAACGTCATGCTTCCAACTTGCACAAAGCAAGCTCCATAAAGACATGGCTGGATGAGTTCGATGTTGAAGAACTTGACTAGCCCACACAGAGCCCTGACCTCAACCCCATCCAATACCTTTGGGATGAACTGAAACGGAGATTGTGAGCCAGGCCTCCTTGTCCAACCTCAGTGCCTAAGCTCAAAATGCTCTATAGAATGAATGGGCACAAATTCAAACAGAAACTCCAGCCTTCCAAGAAGAGTGGAAGCTGTTATAGTTGCAAAGGGGGGACCAGCTCCATATTAAAGTTTATGGATTTGAATGCAATGTCATTAAAGTCCCTGTTGGTGTAACGGTCAGGCGTCCCAATACTTTTGTCAAAGTAGTGTACATTCTGAAATGTTCTGGAACACTAGTGCTTACTAGTTAGGTGCCATAGTTAGATATCATGTATGTTTATTGGAGCCTGCTTCAGTCCGTTATCGTTGAGGGGGTACTACGCATGCGCGTAGGCCTCGCTGGGCAGAAGACGGGTGGTCTGTGAAACACTGCTGTCCCGAGAAGGAGGCAAATAAAAACATTTATAAAACAGGACAGGCTTGAGGTGAGTGCCAAAACTTTTACACGATGTTGCTGTTGTTGTTCGTCATCGGTTGTGAGTGATTTGTTTAATCCATTATAAGGCGTAAACAGGTTAGTCTGCCTAACTGGCAGCACCAGCAGAGGCAGTCCTGCCTGTTTCACACTCGTGACTTTTGCGAAGAGGTTAATTTACAAAACTATACTTTACAGCAACGTTATTTGCCCTGCCTTTAATTCAAAAAGAGCCGTACGGACGAATTAGCACGTTTATAAGTGTCTTCTTACACAAAATGAACAAAAGTATTGGGACACCTGAGTATTACACTGATAGGGGACTTTAATGACATTGTATTCGAATACGTAGACTTTAATATAGACCTGCCCTCCCATTGCAACTGTAACAGCCTTTACTCTTCTTGGAAAGCAGGTGTGCCCCAATACTTTTGTCCAATTTTTACATTTATTCAGTTCCATTTTAAATGGCTGGGCTGTTCTGCTGTTTCAGATGGAATGGGGAATTTCAACAAAAACTTGCACATTTATATTCAGCGTTGACGTTGATAAGATGATTTTAAGGCTGAATGGCAGAAACATTAACTGAAAATAAAACATACTTGTGTCTAAAATACTTTTTTTTCTCCAAAACGGGAAAAGATTGAGCTAGCTTAGCTTAGCCAGGGTCCTGTCAGAATGTGCTGTTAGCTTAGCTGCTAATTTAACACGACGAGAATTTAGTTCCTCTGATTACGTTAGAGGGCGAATTGACTGGTATTTAAGATGTGTTTAGCAAACCGTGTCATACAAACCTATAAAAAGCCGTAATTTTCTTTTTCCTGTAATTGTATGTATAAACAAAGTACTGTTAAGCAGGAAGCGCTAACAGGCTAATTAAGCTGTTAAAGCTAGTCTTTAATCCTCCATATGGGTGACTGACTGTCCGCCCGGCCAGAAATCAGAAAATCTGTGGAGATTTGATTTGTCAGCATTGTAGCCTCTTATTAGCTTAGGCTTTGTCCTAAGAGTGGGTGGCCTACATCTTTTATAGCCTTGTTTCGACCTGCAGACTCATCACTAGAAGTTTGACATTAAGATACACTGAATAGACAAAAGCATTGGAACACACCTCTTAATTACTGAATTCAGGTGAGCCCCTTACCTCCAGTGAAGGTCACTCTTAATGCTTCAGCAAAGCAAGAGATTCCTTGTGGACACAATTTGGGGTGGAACTAGTGAACCATGCCCTACAGAATGAACAGACACAACTTCACACAGAAACGCTTTCCAAGAATAGTGGAAGCTATTATAGCTGCAAAGGGGGACCAATTCCATATTAAAGTCTATGCATTTGTCATTAATGTCATTAATGTCTGTGTTCAGGCGTCCAAATACTTTTGGTCATGTTGTGTGTGTGTATATATGTGTATACACACACACACATATACACACACACATATATACACACACACATATATACACACACACATATATACACACACACACATATATATACACACACACATATATATACACACACACACATATATATATACACACACACACTTTATCCTAATAAAAGTTTTGTACCTAATTAATGAAATTCAGATACCGTTGTAATAATATATTTGTCAGTTACAGGTAAGTTCATACTAGACGGAACTGAAACAGCTGACCAAGACAGTGCACATATAGAGTATTGTCATCATGCAGATTGTCATTTATAAGCTGAATTTTATTACTTAGTGACAGCCTGGACACACTGTACATACAGTAAAATGACTCTGTTCTTTTTTTACCTGATACAGCCATCAAACGTCCCAGGCCTGAAAGGCATGCCTTGTCCCATGTCTCCTAAAACAAGATCTCCATCCACCTCCCTGTCTAAAGCAACATCTTCAGGAGGAAAGGACAAAATAAATGAATACACTTCCGCAATTATTACGGAAAAGGTGTTACTTACAACAAACTAGCATTTTTGTTTAAATGGTTTTGCTGAATATATGTGAATTGAGTTCACAGTGTGTAAAAAAAAAACCGTGTTACATGATGGTCGCACTTCAATGCTATCTGGTTTTACAATTCAGAACGGTCTTACAGTACTGTGCAAAAGTCTTGAACCACCCCCCTTCATTTCTTAAACTTGTTCATATTTGGCTTCCAAAGCTTCAGACTGTCTTGTGTTTTTAATGTACTCTTGAGGAACAGTTTCCTGAAGGACTTTCAAAGTCTCTAATGTTCAGTCCAGTCCCTGAACCTGACCAGTTTCAGAGGAAAGTTTTTTGTTTGTTAAGCCACACAGTGACCTACATATGAATCATTCAAACAGAAAAAAGCACATCTAACTGAAGGCCTGAACCAGTGAAGAAACAGGAGCAGATGACTCCAGATGATCAGGCGGTGATCAGTATACTGGTGGTGCTGAATGCTGAGTGGTTGGAACTCCTTTATCTAGGCTCTGTGGATCTTTAGGCACCTTGCAGTAAACCATTGGTTCCCATTTCTTTCACTTAATCTGCCTAATATACCAAAGATAAGAGAGGCAGAAAATAGTATTTTTGCACCAACAAGGTGATTCAAAGCAAAACAGGCTCAAGACTTCTGCTGAGGACTGCAAGGTCACCTACATAAGAGTTCACCTGTAAATTGTACACAGGCCCTAAAGCTTGGCCAGTGACTCACTTACCCAACATGGCAGTGCTAATGTCCACACCAACCCAGTAATGACCTTCTTCTGACAAATAATCCCCACTGAGTCCAGAGCCACAGCTGACAAGAGCAAAGAAAATCACAATCATCACTAATGATCCAAACAATTCACTCATTATTCAGGAGTTACATAAAGCCATATTCAGTTACACACAGAGTAAGAAACTGGGACAGGCGAGTACTACACTGTTCTTGGTTCCTTACTGGTTAGTACTAACTGTCCTGGATGAAATGTAACTTTTTTAATAGAGTTAAACAATTAGCATAGCATCATTCTCCTCAAATTTGTACCACAACTTGACAAATGTCTCAAGATTGACCACAAAGACCATTTTTGATCTGTGAAAGTAACTTTTTGTTTATTTTTCTACTACAATTTTAATGATCAAACACCATGGTACCAAGCATGGCACACTCTTTTCACATTTCTCAGTTTTTCCAGGCATATCTAGAACCTAGAACCTGGTAGTATTTTCCATACATACTCTGTCGGGGTTCTAAATGAGCTGAGTAGATAATAAAACATGATGTCAAAACACTGCTGACCCTGGACGTGTCAGAGAGACATTACTAGGGAGGGGTATGGAACGGCGAACCGGTGCTAAACGGGGTCCTGACCGGTCAGTACTGAAATCTGGACAATCTGCTGTTCTGCTGTAAGTGTTTCTGCAGCATTAATACATTCTAACAGCTGCGTTTTCAAAACAGTCGATGCTGGATTGGATCAGTGGAGGGATGGAGCGACGCTCTGCAGATCACCCACACACACACACTCAGGACACTGTTTAGATCCTTACTTCACCATAAAAAAAAAAAATCACAATAAAAGACCCGCTGGATAAGGCTGCAAACTATATTGTCTGTTAATTGCAATTGGAGATCACAACAGGCTGCAATATGCAAATGAGTGTTTGACCAATCACAGTGTTTCTGACAGGGCAACCAATCACAGCTCCAGGTGAGTTGCTGGGTGTTCTGATGAATTGAGGTCTTCACGTAAACCAACAAAAGTCAAATTATTTTAATCTTTAACCATTAAAGGCCCTGACTGGCCAAGGAGTTTTTAAAGGGTCCCTCATTCTACATTCTCCTGCTGTTTCATTTTTCCATAATGTTTGTATGAGTTCATCATAATTTATTCTTACACCATCATCCAACCTGAGTTTATCCCTTAGAATTAAACAGGCTGTTATCCAGAGCGACGTGCATCAGTGCCTTTAAGATGGATAGATGTAAACGATCATAATTCTGATTGGCTGCGCTGTATTTTAGCAACATGGGGACCAAAAATATCCTGCTGTAGGCTGAACAAAGCAATGTATTTAAATATGATGATTTTGTGACATCACAAAAATAATTATTTGAAAACAGGCTATTTTTGCAGCTTAGCTTCTCTATAAGGACCGAATGGATGGGGAGTGAATGTACATTTTGAAAATTTAACAATATTTTCAGACTTTAAGCCTTGATAAGTAACAATATGGGGCCTTTAATATCTTGAAAGATATTGCAATCGCAATATGTGGCAGAATAATCGCAAAACTGAGATTTTGTCCATATCGTGGCGCCTTAGTAATACATTTTTTCATGTCTTTTCATGTGACGTCTTTATTTTTCTCACCAAATTATGGAGAGTAGGATCAATAAGAGTATCGATAAGTAGTATTAGTATCGCTATGTTTCTTCGTATCAGTATGACCCTAACTGTACCCATCCTTAGCAAGAAACCAGAGAGATAAGAGCAAAATTTATTTTCTACCCCTCTATCGCTTTATGACAAGCTGCCCAGTAGATCTTCCTCATAGACATTAAACACATACCCGACATCCAGTAGGTAACACGGCTGATCTTCTGGCAAGTTCAGCAGCTCCACCGCTCGCTCTGACATCTGAGTCTGGATCTCAATCATTCGAGAGCTTTCACGGGACACAAGGAGATCATGTGTTAAGAATTCAAGGATGTATTCAAAATTGACCTTTCAGTATATCAACGTCATGCCTTGCACACAAATGGGACATTTAATTCAATTCCTTTATTGTCACTGTACAAAGACATTCAGTGTGCAATCCTCATTTGAAAAGATAAACAAACAACAATATACAATATTTCACAAAAAACAGATGCATTTCCTGCTCTGTCAGATGGATTTGTGGCTCATTTTGTTGCTTTCCGGGAGTGATGTCACAATACTCATGAGACACTCTCCCAAAGAGACTCATAAAAGTAAGTGTTAAGTGACCATTTTGTAATACGTGAACACACCACAGCACACAGTGTGAACAGAGAAATTCTTTTCCGCATTTAACCTGTTCACCAAACGAAGCAGCGGGCAGCCAGGAACACAGCGCCCAGGGAGCAGTGTGTGGAGACGGTACCTTGCTCAAAGGCATCTCAGTGGCACCACTAGCAGTCCTGGGATTCAAACCTACAATCATCTAATCACAGGGGCAACTCCCTAACAACAAGGCCACCAGCTGCCCTAGAAGGCGACTTGTCCCACCGCTCTCTTTCCACATACATCACATTTCTAATTGATCAACTCTAGGCTCCTGATTAACCAATTAAAAAACGTAATGCACCGAATATTAAAGAACGTTTTAGCGTTGGAATTTTGCCGGGTTGGGAGGAGAAGCAGCCCCAAAAACAAGTGTAATAATAATAATAAAAACTTAATGGTGTGATTGCTTCTGCAAAGCAAAAAGTATATATAGTACAAATGTTGTGTAGAGTGGCTCGGATTGTGCAGTTATTTGGCAAGTTGTATTACAATTATATTATATTTATTATGCCATATATTTTCTATGCAATATATGATATTTATAAAGTACATTATGCTAGTAATACACGAAACTATGTACATTATATATCATCACACATTACACATGTTTGCATCATCAGCCTATTACTGTTCATGTCCTCTGGTTAGACACTTACTTCTGAGAGTACTTCTTCGCCTCCTCCACATTGTAGAACTGCAAAAAGGATAATAATCAGAGTCAGAAAATTCCTCATATTACGACTGCACAGACACACAGAGACAGAGAAACAAGAACAATAAAATATATGTTCAATATAAATGCTGCAGATACTCTATACATGTTCTATAACAAATGAAATACACGTTCTATAACTACTGCTGGAGTATAAATCGTATACATAAGTAACTTAACGAAATTTTTAGTAACACAAATGTTTGGGAGTGTTACCGCACGTAGTAGAGATCAGACAGACAGGTAAAGTCTGATGGTTTTGGCTTGATAGACAGACAGAGACAGACAAACAGACAGAAAAGCAAAGGCTGGAAAGAGACAAAAGCGGATTGTTTGGGTTGGGCAGACAGACAGAGGGAGACAGGTCAGGGTGACAAACACCAGACAGACAGACAGACAGACAGACAGAGAGAGAGAGAGAGAGAGGTAAAGGCTGATTGTTTTGGTTGGACAGAGAGACAGACACCACAGAGAGACAGAAAGAGACGGACGGACGGACGGACGGACGGACAGACGGGGGGGGGTTGGCTGAGGGGAGGGAGAGAAAGAGTGACAGTCAGGCAGTGAGACAGACAGGTAAAAGTGAATTGTTCTGGTTCTGAACTCACCACATCTGGCGGCGCCGCGTGCTCCGGTCTGCGGCAGCTTGAGGACATGACGCTCCAGTTTCACACTGTCTAATTAATGAGATTAAAAATCTGAATTCCTAAAAATAAAACAACCCCCCTCAAATACAGCTCCTCTCATAGAGAGACCACGTGCAGCCCTGCTGACGTCACTTTCAGGGGACGAGCGAGAGCCTCTTAAAGAGACAGTAGCGGAATATAAAAGTCTTTAGTATTAACACTATTAAAAATTAATATTATCACGTGAGACCAAACCCCAGAGAGACAGAGAGATCAATCCACACACGGAAGGATACAAGAACGTCATTACACTCCACTCATGACGTCGTTCATGGATTTATTCAGTTCTCTCTTATTTATTTATTTTAATATTATCACGATGGACATGAGAAACTTTACAGAATTTATACTAGAATTTGTAACTAGACAGCGGCGGAATAAAAATAAATAAATAAATAAATATCATTTTTGATAAAAAAACAAGAAACATAATCATGGTTTCAGAAACATAATAGAGGCAAGATTTTGGATTCTTCATCTTCTTCTTCTTCTATTATTATTATTATTATTATTATTATTATTATTATAGGAATAGAAGTTGTTATACTATTATTTGTATTGTTATTTATTTGTTTTTCATGTTATAAATACTAACTGTGTATATTGGTATATGATTCAACGAGTATTTTATTAGTATTATTAATCTACAGACTTATCGTGAATAAATGAGTATGCATCACTGTGTGTATCATTATTAGCTCACATCATTGTTTATTATAATAATAATTAGTAGTAGTAGTAGTAGTAGTAGTAGATGTTGTTGTAGCTTTTATTATTTATTTGTTTCTATATACCGAGTTCTATATACCGTTTAAGTATTTTTCTGAGTATTATTATTATTATAACGTTGTTGTTGTCTCGCGAGCTGTTTCCTCTCTACCTCGCGCTGATTGGTTGGTCCTGCTGTAGCCGGAAGTTGTCCTCTGCTGTGATGGCGGAGGTCAGCCGGAGGGTTGGCGCGGGGCTCCGCGGTCTGTCCGCTCAGATCCGCCGGGACCACCTGAACCACCTACATGGTGGGAGGGGGGCCGGCGCGGAGCAGAGCTGCGCAAGGCGGCTGGAGGGGCGGGATGAGGAGACCGGAACCGGCGCGAGGTCCGTGACCCCCCCGAGTCTCTCAGAGACTCCCCAGGGTCTCCTAGTGCCTCCCCACCCTAAAGCCGGTCTGCTGCTGCCGGACCCCATTCAGGTCCTAATCTCAGATTTGATTGGTCCGTTACTCCCTGCCCACCCCAGAATGTCCTGTTGGGACCGAAGTGTTCTCCTGACCCCCCTGAGGTCCAGGAGGCAGAAGATGGAGGATCTCCACAGGGCTTACTGCACGCTCCTGCTGCTGACAGACGGACCCCTGAGACGCCCTCCCCGGGTCACCGTTCTCCTGAGCCGCCATCTGAACAACAACCACAACCATGATGTCCCGCTGCATCGGAGCAGGACCGCATACTATGACATCCTCCAGGTGTCCCCCAACGCCACACAGGTCCAAATCAAGACGGCCTACTACAAGCAGTCGTTCCTGTACCACCCAGACAAGAACGCGGGCAGCGAGGAGGCCACGCAGCGCTTCGCCCAGATCAGTGAGGCCTACAGCGTCCTGGGCAGTGTGGGCCTGCGCAAAAAGTACGACCGTGGCATCCTGAGCCCTACCGACGTCCAGGGTGCAGGAAGACCCTCAGGCAAGGATTCCTCGGACAGCTCCCGCTCGCAGGGTCCCCAGCAACAGGGGTCGCGGCGCTCCTATCAGTCCCCCAGCACGACCACCGGGGGGAAGCCTGTGTTCGACTTCGACGCTTTTTACCAGGCGCACTACGGCGAGCAGCTGCAGAGGGAGCAGGCCATACGCCGGTGGAGGAAGCACTTCGAGCAGAAGCAGCAGAAAGACTTCAGGGCCTGGAAGCTGGGCAGGATGATGGAGATGATGGCGGGGCTCCTCCTGGCTTTGGGTGTCACCATCTTGTTCAGCATGAAGTCCTGAAGTGGTGCCGTCCCACAGCCTGTATAGCAGAGGCTGGTTTAAGTTCTGCTCAGTTTGGTGCTCAAACTAGGGCTGCACAATATGAGCAAATATTAGTATTGAGGTTTTACTGCTACACATTACGATTCCTAGATATTGAAGAGCCAATATCGTCACTTTTCTGGACTTAGAGTCTGTAAATATTATTTCAAATGGTACACTTACTCCGCCCATCTCTGCAGTCCAAATATAAGTAATTAAAAACAGTTTGCATGACATGGGCAAAATAAAAGTATTGCAATATAACTGCAACATATTGCTATTGCGGTGCCTTTCAAGACATTAAAGGGCCCATATCATCATTTTTGTGGCATTAAGAAAAGACTTAAAGTATGTTCCTATCCATACAATCTGTATATGGAAAATAAGCTACATAAACAATTTCAAATTTTAAAATCAGTTTTTGTGATGTCACAAAACCAAGACATTAAAAAATATTCTGGCTGTAACAGTTTAACCCCACCCATTAATTCGCTATTTAATGGTTAAAAATTAGACTGTTGTTGGATTACATGAAGACCTCGATTCATCAGAGCACCCAGTAACTCACCTGGAGCTGTGATTGGTCACCCAGTCAGAAAAACAGAGATTGGTTAGAGGCTCATTTGCATATTGTAGCCTTTTATGATATCAGTATTGCAGAGACTGATATTGCGTGAAAGATTAACAGTCAATATATCGTGCAGCCCTAAAGAAAACCCAGACTGAGCTAATCTGCTGGGTTTAGTGGGTCCATGAGAAAAACCCTCAAACTGACCTTACAGACTGGGCCACGAAAAAGAAACATGTAGTAATCTGTAATGATTGTGAGATTTTAAAAGGGGAATTCCATCCAGTTTTTCACGCCATAATTCAGTGGTTGAGGTAAAGTAATTCATAGTGGCTTTGGTCTGAAATGCTTTACTTTAGAGACTGATTTCTTTACAGTGGTGGTGAATGGAACCATACGTCTCCAACACAAACCCAGACGTTTTATTCAAACCCAGTGAAGCTCCATGTGTCTCTGAGTGTTTATATGGATGTTGATGATGGTAAAGTGAAGGTGAAGTGAAAATGTGCTCTCAATGGGAATAAAATAAAAAATGACGTTTTAGGCCAAACCCTTTTCAAAACTGTCATAAAAATAACTCAAGCATCATTTCATGGAATAACGTTCTGTGAGCAGCAGACGTCTGGTTCCATTCACCACCACTGTGAACAGTCCTGACTCTGTGACTTACACACCAAACCCACTCTCAATGTTTTTATCTTAACCATTTAACTATGAAGAAATTTTGAAAAATGGTGGAATTTCCATTTAATGATTAATGGTTATTTAAGTGACTTCAGCTAGCCTAAATGAGCAAAGCAGCCTTCGGAACTGGATCGTGCTCATGTAGTAAAAAATCCCTAGCATTTTTCTATCCATTCTGCTCCATAACCAAAGATGGTAATATCCCTGTATAGCAAAAGAACATAAAACCAGTATTTACAGTTCTATGCAAACATCTTGAGACACCCTCATTTCCAGAAGCTCCAGATTTCCTTGTATTTTAATGTGGTCTTAAGGAACAGTTGTCCAGGCTCCTGAAGGACTTTCAGAGACTCACATTTTCAGTCCAATCTCTGAACCTGACCAGTTTCAGAGGAATGTCTTTTGTTTGTTAAGGCACACAGTGACCTACGTGTGAATCATTCACACAGAACAAAAACCATCTAACTGAAGTCCTGAACCAGCGAAGAAACAGGAGCAGATGATTCCAGATGATCAGGTGGTGATCAGTATACTGGTGGTGCTGAATGCTGAGTGGTTGGAACTCCTTTATCCAGGCTCCTTGTATCTTTAGGCACTTTGCAGTTAGAACAGTTAGAACAGCATTAAATAGTATTTTTTGCACCAACAAGGTGATTCAAAGCAAAATAGAAAGAAATGAGGGGCTAGAGATTTTTGTATCACAGAACCTGACAGGTTACCTCAGCAGATGGGGATGAAAAAAATGCTGGGACTATTTATTTCTATCTCTATGAGGTCTACCATTGCACCTTCTAGTGTAAACCTCCAGTTTTAAGTTTTTTCTTCCGATTTTGGAAAGAAATCGGTGACAATAAATGTAAATAAAAGAAATGTAAATTAAGTATATGTAAGAAGGGGCTTTTTTTCTTATACTGGTGGAATGGTCGACCTCATAATACACAAGTTCTCTGGACGCAAAATATATTTTAGACCCTGTTGTGAGATTGTAGGTACAGTGTAATGACCTACATGGAGCTGCTGTGAATATCTCGTCTAAAGCTGTTTTTTTTTAAAAAGTGGAGAAGCAGAATCATCACTTTTCTGACCCAGTTTTAGACCCACATTTGCACAGGTTGCACACCGACCCAAGTACTGTACAGTAAATACCTTTTACCCGTTCATGTACAGCTGTCTTAGTACCGTTTTAGAAGCACTACCACGTGCTACACGTCGTGTATCACCTCAGCAGATGGGATTAGTCAGAGGTTATATATTTTTAAAAAAGTGTTCTGGGACAGCAGTATGGGATGTGCCTTCTCAGGTTCCTTGGTGGGGTTTTTTGCCATTTAAAACTTCAGATAAGATAATCCAAGTGGATTAATAATAATGTAGTTATTATGTATCAATAAAAAAATGTAGGATTATGAACCCCCTGCTTTTATTACAGCCTGTTTTTATTTAGGGCACCTGTTATGACTCAGATGGCCATTAGATGGTACTCTTCTGTTGTGAAGGACAGAATTGAGGACTGCACTCATAGATTTGAGACCGACTCAAGTCCTGGAGTGTCAGAGGTCCAATTAGTCATTTTCAAGTTCATACACACAGTTCAACACATTGGATAGGTAGTAAACAAGCTGACGGATTCATGGAAGTATTTCTAACAACAAACACGAACAAGGAATTTCAGAAAACTGCTTTAAACAGCAAATGCTTGTAGTTCTGAAAAAAAACATAATTCTCTTAAAACAGTATTCTCTGTTTAATATTAATGTAAATATATTATAATTGTTTTCTTAAGTGGGCTATTCAGTCGTTAAGGGTCTCGATATCATCTGAATGTGAGTAACAAGATCAGGAAAAAGTTCAAAAACACTACAGTGAAAGTGTGGGTAGTGTGTCAAAATCTAAAACAGAAAAGTGTACTTGAATAAAAATGGTAAAGCATCTACATTTAAACATACTTTCACTTTCAGAGACACTCATCTTTAAGTAGAGTGACAGGGCTGGAGCCTGTCTCAGTGCTCATAGGGTGAGAGGCAGAGAAACACTGCACAGGTCACCAAGTGACACACACTCAACACTATATAGGATATATATATATATATATATATATATATATATATATATATACATACATACATGCATACATACATACATACATACATATATGTATGTATGTATGTATGTATGTCTGTATGTATGTATGGAACAAAAGCCAACAACAGTGGTCAGTATATCACAGCAAAAAATGTAAATGTCTCAATAACATGTCATGTGCCTTTGAGCATCAGTTATAGCTTGACGACGACGTGTCATGCTGTTCACATGGGACTTCAGGATGCACAGGGCAGATCCGCCCCCCCTCTGCATCAAAGGTGACTGAGGAGGGGGTGCACACCCTCACCTTCCTGGGCACCACCATCTCCGCCGACCTGTCCTGGACTGCTAACACCACGGCGGTCATCAAAAAGGCACATCAGCGTCTGCACTTCCTGAAAGTGTTCAGGAAGAACGTCAACGAGGAGCTGCTGGTGACCTTCTACTGCTCCACCATCAAGAGTCTAC